>MNPL01011608.1:0-21737 GCA_002081605.1 Tropilaelaps mercedesae
TATATATATATATATATATATATATATATATATATATATAGTAGACGGAACAAACAGCACACCACATTGAATGGTCTATACCTGGGCAGTCGAGCACCAAGGCAGAGAGCGCAAGAAGATACAGTATTTAAAGGTCAAAATAAAAATATATATTTTTTTGTATCAAGAACTATATTTACCTATTCAGTTTCAATGATGAGCTCAATTAGGAAATGGGACTCTAGAACCACACTTGTTTTGCGGTTCGACTTGAGCGGTTGAAATTATTGATTCAATGACCATCTGATACTATCTAACACTCAGTTGAGGTCTTTTTTATTAAATTCTATTTACCGTAAGTATTCGATAATATCCTTATATTTTTTCCTTTTTCATCGAAGCCTGGCACGAAAACTAACACTGCTGCGTAATGTTCTGAAGACAAGCGCCTCTGCAATATGACTTTATATCGCGCCATGATGTAGGGCTCAAACACACGTCTAAATGCGTTATCGAGTTGCAATTTTATTTACTTCGCTTTATTTTGAAAATAACAGAATACGTTTTCGATCTCACTCGGTACGTTTCTATTTGCTCGATCGTACTGCAAGTTTATTTATTTATTTTGTTTTAATAGCATTCAACAGAGCAATTTTTCACATCAATTCTGCACACTTTTACTTGCTCTATCGAATCGCAATTCTTATCATTTATTTACTTGGCTTCAATAGCAATTTACACGCTATGTTTTGAGAAACCCAAAGTGACCAAAGAGCCATACGTTTACTGTGGGTCAGACGGGATTATCAATTAATGCGCATAAACGATTATAGTTCCAAGCGTTGGACAACCCTTTATAAGTTAATATTATTATTTAGTAATACTAGGATCAGTAATTAATATATTTCCTTATAAATCGAATATTAGTACTCACATTAGTATATGCAGTGCACCATACGACCTGAAGAAATATACACACAAATCAAATGGTACATCACTAGCTAATACTATTGAACGTTTTTGAGAATCACCCAGTGTTCTCAAAACACGCCACATCAGGCAGACGAGATCGATTAACTTCTTCTAATTCTTAAAGCTCGCTTTTACAGTTGGTGAATCGGATCTAATGCATTATTATAAGTACACTTGAAAATCTCGGCAACATAAGCAAGATGTGAGCAGAAAAAAGCATGATAAATTGAACAAAGTGTTCTTTCATCTAGTTGACGGCATATAGGAACCATTCGTCCCTCCTTAACTGATTAATTTCCGTCTTAGGCGCAAAAAATAAACAGTACCTTTTTTAGCTCATTATCTAGAAAAACGCAAAGAAAACGAATCGTCGATGTACGAGAATTTACAAAAGTAATTAGGAACAGCGCCATACTCCCTCGATTTGAGTTTACGTTAGCCTTATAGGCGAGCAAGCCTATAGGGCAACCCAAGTTGCAACCTCAACTTATTTCAGTATTAGCGAAAACGTCATGATGATACAATCAGCACATATCAACACATAAAACTAATAATTCGATTCAGTGCTCAATGGCACATATTTTGCATTTAAGCACGGTTTCAGTAGTTCTAACGGCCTACGAAATATTTGATAAAATGACATTGGACCTGCTCGAAGTATGCATGAACACTTTTTTACCGTTTATTACCGCAGCAACCACACGCCTGATAAAGATATGCAGTAGATACAGTTCAGATCAGAGGTCGAATCTATTTGAGCGCAATCAAAACAATTCGTAGTAATAGGGTTCTTAGAGTGACACTCTTATAATCATATGAAACATTGATATTGAATGGAAGCACGAACTACGTGTGGTACTATTATGCGCACTCTTGAATCTTATTTTTTCTCTCTAAAGCTCAAATAAGCTAAAAGGAACTAACAATCAGCCCCGATGATATAATGTTGTAGATAAAGTTGTAGATAAAGGACCCGCCACGTGACAGTCTTGACCCGGGGCCTGCTTAATGTTAATGAAGGCTAGTACAACAGATCACCGTTCTCGTAAAATGAACAACAATGTATCATGAGTGATGTCTCCAGGCAGAGTTAGTCAGTATAAAGATCGGTTAGCGTTTATATTTACTTAATATAAGAAGTTAGGTTATGAAGCTTCGCACGTATGTATGGCCTTCAGTGCCATTGTATTATATGTAAAATACATATGGCTTTTGACCAGCTGCTTTTGCGGATAATTGCGAGTATACTTTCTTAGATAGCCTAGAGCCCAATCGCTAATTCGGCCGACTTTTTGTTTCATAGGCTTTGCGAGTCCCTAACGTGGCCTTTATACTCAATCAATAAGGAAAATACCAAAAAAAAATAAAGCACATTTTCATGCCCTAACCCGCTTTAAATAGAGATCATCATCTGCAAAAGTTGTGCAAAAAATGTGACGGATGTAAAATGATCTTACCGTATAAAGGTAATAATGTATATACAGGAAAAAAATGTTTAGATCAGAGTAGGTTTCGCTCATAATCCAGGTACAAGTTCTGTTTTGAGGCTGTTCTGGGTTGGTCTTTTATTATATATTTATTGGTGTGTCTGGGGGGTCTATGATGCTATGGATTTCACAGCATTTCAAATACAAATATTAAAAATTACACTACATTGCAACTCTTTTATGGAAAAACCAAGCAAATCAAGCTCAATATTTGTCTTGTGTTTCATTCACTCAACTAAACACATAATTTTGCGTTACCAGCCTAAAGGGTCTTAGCTAAAAAAAAAAAAAAAAATGTTTCTTCAAACGTTTGTCATTTTGCTATTGTAATGAGAACTTCTTGAAGCTGAGTTTAGAGATATATCTTTAGGGCTGACCATCAGCCAACATTTAACGTTTACGGTACCGCTTGTTGCATTACTTCGTAAGACGGACCCCATGAATGTCAATATGCAACGGCGGGGATGAAACCCGTGCACATAACTTGCTAGATTTGCCATAAAGAATTTTGTTTACTAGTATCATTTTCATAGTAATAGTATTATACCACATGCATATACTTTATAATACATGGACATACTTTATACCAGCCACGAATGTTATGCAAGAGACCTTGCAGCACTTTTTAAAAAAGCTCAGCCTGGTTACCTTCTTTACTTACCCGTGGTCCAAAAAGCGTGCATAGCCCAGCGTTACTTTGCAAAACAGAAGTTCATACTTATGACATTGACAGTAACACACGTTACTGACTCGTTGGATAGTTCGTTTGTCCTAGCTTATACACACCCTATCTTTAAGGTACGCAAAAATCGACCCGTTTAGGATAAGGGAGAAACCTTTTATTGCTGTGACAAGGCAACTTGTATTTCCCAAGAAATATAATTTAATAATACAGGAAATTTGAGTGATTTGTAATAACAATGAAGCATGGCATTATTCCCTTATTTATATAAATATTCCCCTTTAATGTTTTCATTGTTACAGTTTCCATAAAAAATAAAAATTATGGGACTATATAGAAATCTCTGATTAGTTTTCGTCAGTTAACGGTTGTGACAGCTGAAAAATTTTTTAATTGCGTAACAAAGACGAAGACTATTTGACCATATTTAGGTTTGTTACAAAACGTTTATATATATACATATATGTATATAGCATTTTGGCTTTCTTGTCCTAGTTTCTTGACTTGTATATATATATATATATATACATATATTCTGGAATCCTGTGTGTCAACCGTAGAGCAGATTCGATGGGTTCAGGAGCTTTATTGAGTCGTTGCAGCCCGAAAGTTATAAATATTTTTAGAAAAATTTATGCAACCGTGAGCACCTATTCCTGAGCTGGGAAATAATCCATAGCGTGCTTTCATTTGTAGCTGTTCTATTTCCTCGATCGATTGTACATACATTACAGTAGAAACAGGCGTTTACCTTTGCGCAAGAGGAACCTGAGCAGCCACGATGTGCATAGACGTTCCTTCCTCGCAAGAAAAAGAAAAAGAGATCTCATTAAAGAACAAAGATTTAAGCGTGTTGTTGTACATAACAATTTCATTTTTTCAACTGACCTTGACAATTCGATCGAGACAAATGATTCAATTGTAGATTAATCCCACTCGCAGCCGGGTTGCTCACTGTATGTTATCATTAGTAATAGATGCGTTAGGTATTCACATCTGTTTCATAAGCCAAACTCTGCCCGAATTAAGAATATTTCCCATTATCTTGACTACTGGCACTTGTATTATTTGGTGAATCAGTTTACATAAGACCCAAGCAATCAGAGGAAAGGAAGTAGGAAACGGTTGCTCACTAGTTGATATAATGCATAACTGTCGCTCCTCTTCTAATGAAAACAATGAAAAGTTCGATGACTATTTTGACGGTTTAACAGCGAGTCTAGCACAGCACATAAGCCAGCCGCAAGACTGTTATCACAGGAAATTTCAAAACATTGCCTATCTGGGGAAGACAAACCCTATCTAGAAATCGCCGACTTCAGAAATGGCCTGCCTAGATGACCTGGTCCTCAATGACAGGCTAGTGTGTACATTTCAGGCGTGACTAAATTTCTTTTTAGATCTCACTATAGCTACCCAATTAATTTTCCACACGTAGCGGGTTGGAACGTAGTAATGGACGAGGAGACCTTATGTGCTTACAGATATATCAACTTGTCGAGTTCGGTGGCTTGGTGCATTCGTATGCGCGTTGCGGTCGGAGGAGACGCATAGGTGCACAGGTTCGATCCCCGCCGGTGCACGTTTACATTTATATATAGACCGTCTTACGAAGTGATGCAAAAACTGCTACCGTGGACGTTAAACGTTGGCTGATGGTCAGCTTTGAAAATGAAAAAAAAAAAAAAATAATAATAGTCAGTTCTAAAATTTAAATAAATCAGCTTAATTATGGGTACCCGCTTTGAGCCGCCGCGAAATCGAGAGAAGGCTCACTCATAGTAAGCCATGTATCCTGAAGCGTCCGCTCTCACAAAGAAGATCTGTGAGGAAATGATTGAGGGTCTGTTGAGCGCCCTTTTGACAAAGGCATGCCAGTTGGCATTCCACTGGCCTAATACCAATAGTTTTACTCGAGAGAAGAACATGAACTCGACTACTGATGCATGGAGGAATTTGCGGAAACTCGCCATCAATACGTCTTCTTACGAAGACACACAAGGCTATGCTCCCGGCAGACACGCCACAATTTAGTTGGACGAGAAAACTCGGAGAACAAAGCGGGGGCAATCTTTGGAAGCTCTATTGGACATCGCGGATAACCACTCGCGAACTGATCAAGCGGAGCAAGTCGGCTAGATATATTGAGCGTATCGACTCTGTGGTACGGACCCATGGGGACTCTATGAAGTGGTTATGAGTAAAGTTGGGTGCAGAGCCCCCAGTCTATCTGCAAATACAGTACACGATTGTTTTTTTTCCAAGTGAAAAGAGCCAAACCAAGCACTCATCCCTATATTTGAAGGACGCAGGCCTACAGACCTATTTGTCTGACAGGCACAACAGCCAAGCTAATGGAAAATGTTATTGCCAGCAGACTGAACAGCGAGGTAAAACGTGACCTGGCTGACTCTTAGTATGGGTTTCGAAAAGGATTATCTGGTGGCACTTGAAAGCATCTTAATTACGGCCCATGCTAAAACTTTGAATCCACTGAACATGTGCAACTTTGTACAGGGCATTCTAATAGATATCCATTCATCCAAATTCATAGGTCGCTTCAAAAGAGAAGCGTCTCGTCATACCATTGAAGAATCTTGTCCTCCTTTTTGAGTGGCCGGCATTAATTACAAAATATTTACCCTACAAGTTTACAGCGCGAGTTCAATTTTATCTAGTGTAGGAATCTAGTATACGACAATGTCGTCTACGTCCCTTTTTCTAAGGAGTTGACCTATTGCTTATGCAGACCATTTCACTCTTCCCGTTAAGGCTCGCACGGAGGGCGAGATTGGAGACATTACGAGGACACAAGTAGTCTTTGAAAAAGATGTGTTTTCTATTAGAAACATATGTTATTCACTTTAATAGCCATTCCCATACACATGCTTCCAATGAATCGCTTGTTGGATCGCGATAGCAGGCGATTTGCATTGGAAAAATGGGAATGCTGCACAGAAAAATAAATTTCCAGAAACATTTTGTAAAATAATAGTTACGTGTTTATCACGAGCAAACGAAAGTATAGCGAACGCCCGCCCACTTCACCCACCTGAATATAGGCACAATACTATTGAAACTAATATGCACAGAGGCCGGCCGCCCACTCAGTTCGTGTACACATTTATAGTAGAAGTGGAATGACCAGTAGCAGGTGACTACTGGTCGATTTTATTTTATGCATCGGCTTCAGTCTGACTAGTCATACTAGTTTCAAGTTCTTCGAGTGCAGCAGCAAAAACGAGATTGCTATGTCTATTTTCTTCTGTTAACGAGATTGTTTAGCGAAAATTATTTTAAAATTGCTTTGATCGGTCGATGATAGCGTAACCCACTAATCATTAGGATATAAGCATATTAGTCCGATAAATTACGTTTCGTCGCCACACTAGTCGTTTCAACTTCTACCGATCTGCCGGAGCTGTGTTGACTCCTATGCAGCTCGATGTTGACCGGTTTTAGCCGTCAGATATAACGTTCAGTAGCCGTTAAGATTCGGCCACACACAAATTTAAAATCTCCTACCCATGCGAAACATCTATTTTAGTTTCACGCTGATATTCTAAACATCGCAATGCTAGTCCATCGTTCGTAACCCGCTCTGAACTTACAATATTCTTCTGTCATTCCAATGCGCGACTTTTTGCCGTTATTCTCATGTACCGTTGCTGATGCGCGTACCATACACCGTTCAAACATATAATGTCTACGCACTGCGCTTACGTTTCTGTGATGTACAAGTTTTTGGCGCGCGTTATGCTTCCACTTCGGAAGCGCCATTTTCAGCGGTGCCTCTGTGTTGACCTGTCAGTTCCGAAAAATGATCCGTACCAGTACTACTGCATAACAATCCGTTTCCATGTAACTTTTTTCGTTGTTACACAGTGTTAGAGCGCATTATTATTTCGCCGAACGCTGACGCATCCCTAAAGCGTTTTCCGCTTCGTGTTCTCCCCGATAATGAATCAGACAGGGTCCGATACAGTTGAAACGTTTAACGGCACGCTGGACCTGTCACCCGAAAAACGGATGATATCCGTGAAATAAGTCACTCTGCTGATTATCTTCTTGATGACAATATCGTCAAAACTGTTCGTGTTGTGGCGATTCTCTTGCAGCGCGTTTGCTGACGGCGCAGCATCGGCGCCGAAAGCAGATTCGCTATCGCGCATTCAAATGTTTAGAGTTCGCCTGACGATTGCTGATATCCTCGTGGCGCTGGCGAACATTTTTCTTCAAGTAGCATGGGATACCACCGTCCAGTTCGAAGGTGGCTTCGTGTTCCGCAAGGTCATTAAGTACGCTCTGGTGCTTGTGCTCTATCTGAGCACGTACATTTTAACAAGCATGCCGCTCGACCGGCTGACAAACAGCACGCATTTATCGCGCCGTAACAACCATCACTCGCGTATCGGCTATCGGAAGGTAGCCGAACTGCTCATCTTGGTGGCATGAACGCTTTCAGCGTTGTTCGCACTATTCCAATTGTTCATCTTTTTTACGTGGCGATCACTCCTCCAAACGCTAGCGTCATCGGAAGTAAACGCGACCCCGACGGGCTAGGCTTCGACGAAGTTGATGCGATTGAGCATAACTAGTGGTTCGACTGCTTGATGGATTTATGGTGGCACCCAAGCATCGTCCCAACCATGCTGGAAAGCGAGGATAAATGGAACGCAATTGCAACGTTCATGGAGAACGTTATAAGACTTAAAGGAGCACCACGAACGGGCGCGCAAAAAGAGGCAAGCGATCCGGCACTAGCGCGTGAATAAGACCGAGAGCTGAGCTAAATATTGTTATTGAAGTTCGGCTCTAGGCGTCAGAGAAAAACCCCCCCGATCTGATGTAATACGAAAAGTGGTTCTCAGGTCAGGGTGGTTTGTAACGAGGGAGCCACATGCCTGGCCCTATGTATATTTTTTTTAATGAGAAAATAATTTTGCCGATAAGAGGTCTTCTCAATCGGCCCCCAAAAAAAAAAAAAGTGGTTCGACTGCTTGATGGATTTATGGTGGCACCCAAATGGTATGGAAATCTACGCGACTGCTTTTGTCTTAATTATCCTAGGTGTTCCGGCAGTGCTTATGTACTTCTGTTATGGTTATATGTGCGCCATTATTGGACACATTCAACGATGTCACGAGTGGTCTCATGGGACACAATAACGGATACAATAGCGTCAGATACGATAAAGAAACAGATTCAGTTTTGCCACTGAAGCGTGCGGCAACTCATACGGCGGTTATCCAGTTATCGTTGATTCAATGCGGTCAGTTGAGAAAGCCGACAAATATCTGTTTCACGTCCCGCTCGTGTCTTATGCCTTTGCTTGTTTTTGTGACTGTGCCTCGCAAAGCGTATAACAATTGGTTACAGGGTTTCATGACACTACTTACTCGGCGACTTATCTTAGAGTGAAACTTTTTCTGGTTACTGTGCATGCTATGCAGCGGTATTCCATCATCACCTGTAAACCGTGAAGTATGACGCAAAAGAATTCGTTCGATTTGTATATACTGCTCACGGAGCTCGCTTGTAGTTGTTTTATTCGTTATCAATCGAGTTTAGGTGGGAAAAGACATCAATTCGTTTTTTGCTGAACTCAATCGCATATTTGGTATGATCAGATTAAAGATGAACGCGGAACCAGTTCTTAGCTTGGGATGGGGAACACCTTCAAATGTAATCCAGATTTGATGTAGAAATCACCAGCTTTAATATTTGCATATACTTTCACCACTTTAAAGTTTACCAACTTAATATTTATCTAGAAATCCTGATTAGTTCTTTGGAGGTATCTTGCTTTAATGCGTCACAATTAAAGGCCACAACCAGAAAGAGTCGGTTGGCTAGCTCCAAAGACGTTTTTACAGGCTACAGAGAGAACACACCGATTTTTTCATGTGGGCCGTTCAGCAATCTTGTTGGTTAGTTTCAAATCATTTCATTTTTCTTCTCAAAATCTTCTACCAGAGCTAGAATTTGGGAATCTGTGAGTTAGGTTGCCATCGACCGCGGAAATTAGCTGGGTTTGATAATCATTTAAATTCCAATGCAGTCGTCTAATTGATTCGCTAACCTCTCAGGTGTTATAGAACAGCTCAGTTCTTCGATGCCACTGGACATTTAAATGCCTAACTCCAACTAATCTGCACGTTAGCGTTGAACTTCCGCGTCAGAGGTCGGCTAGCACATCTGAATCGGTGAGATTTGTCGGCGCAGACGTTGGTTGTAACAGAAGTCAGAATAGTAAGGTTTTGCCACTATTTAAATAGCAGAAGGAAACACTTTTATGATTGTGGTTTACGCATTTCCACAAGCTAATGAGGGATTTTGCTCATATATCGAGCCGGGAAATAGAGCCGTAATGGTTTCCTGGTTGGGAGAAGTTGCCACGGGCCTCTATCGTTGTTGGAAGTATTGGCGTTATGGTTTGTCCTGGACAGCCGAGGCTCATTTTAATAATGTAAACTTTGTGTCTGCCAATGCTAAATTGAGTTAGCCTATGCCAGTGAAAGCCAAGAAAGCACTCGTACAATCCCTGCGTTTTTTAGATAGAGTAATTACAGCTTCTACCAGTGACCAAAGACTATAATAGACGGAACTGTAGACTCGGTGTGGTGGTGGCTAAAGCCGTTGCAGCAAAACAGGGTGGAAGCGTAGGGGTGGAAGAAAACGGCAGTGATGAAGTAAATGATAAATGTAGAATGTGGAATTCGTGAAAGGTGAGATGATCGAGCATATAATTACGAAATATGACACTAAATATTATTACGAATATTTCCAGGCCGAACTACATATTACCGAGTGTCTTTATACCAAGGCAGACAACATTTTGAGACACGTGCTCGGTAAAACCATGCCGCAAGGGTACATGCAAACCCGTAACGACTTGTGTTATAACGTGTGCGATTAATACGAACGAGCATACTCACCAGCTGTACATTGGGTGCACATGGGCCTAAGAGAGTTAACGAATCACTTGTTGTTGTGTTTGCTTTCAGCAGCCTAGTCCTAGCGGGTCCGAACAGTCACCATCAGTTAGATCCAGCTATGCTCCCGCACAGACCTCACTAGAATATAGACGTAATCACATGTAAACTGAAACTTGCCACGACCAACTGCCACAATCTTTTCATCATAGTTTCAGAATTCTTTGATCGTCCGTTTCAGCGCCGAGCCAGGCAAAATTATTGTGTTTGCGCTTCGATACTATATTTTTTTCTAAAAAACCGGGATCTTTTCACGTTACTCTTCGTTAAATAGTATTATCTAGGGGCTCTATGCTGCTGTCTTATATTGCTAGTATCTTGGCAAAATACAACTTCTAGACTACCATCTCGTGCAAATTTCGTACCAGGTCTATAATCAGTTGAATGAAATGTATATGTGTAAACACGTTTAATATATGTTAATTGGGAGTGCAATAAATATATAATAACAAATGTCGATCTACTATATACTAGCAAACGTCTGCTCTATGAAGATTGTTTATTCATATGAACAATATTTTGAGGTTATGCAAGAGTTTAGTTAAGCTTATTCTTGTACATTGTCGCTATTTTTGCTTCGTTATACTTTTAAAACAAATATGAATTGTTCTTTTGATTAATACATCTTTTTTCGTTTATTTTGAATAGTCACTCTAATTTCTGTTAGGCTTTCGTCGTTTTATACAGCACCAATCTGCTTTGACTTTCGTGAACTCTATCAATAACCTCCCAGCGTAGGATATGTCACTGTGTTAAAGTGACTCCCCTTTAAATTGAGGATCTAATATTTTTTAGGGCTGACCATCAGCCAACATTTAACGTCCACGGTAGCAGTTTTCGCATTGCTTCGTAAGACGGACCCCATATAAATGTAAATGTGCACTGACGGGGCTCGAACTCGTGCACCTACGTTAAATAGAGGACCTACGATTGACATTGTGATCGCCGCAAACCTTTGGGGCATGTGTCATCACCTATTATGGCTCTTATCCAAGGATTTAATTACCACAAAGCAGTCAACTCTTAATTCGGTTCTTACCGCTTCTACCCATGGCAGATGTATCCCTCGTATTTTTCCCAATCCTCTATTTTTCTGCTGGCCGACCAACACAAAATTACAGCTTAGGTACGAGTAAGGCCGACAATAATAAACTTCCGTTGAATGGCGTTGTTATGAGCATCTGCGCTTAGCTTAGCAATAGCACGTTTACATACACATATATAATACATGGGCCACTTATAAACATAGTAAATGATGCCTAGCCACTCCGTGCGACAACAATGGCGCTCAGATCATGACCTGCCCTGTATACGCCACGTCCGACACACCGCAAATAGACATGACAGATAAGACGGTGCTGTAATAGAGGCCACTGGTCGTTTTCAGAGTCATAGAAGGCGGATTGGTAGCATTGCTTAGTAGTTTTCGAGGCGTCTAGTTCGGTAGCTTGGCGCATTCGTATGCGCCTTGCGACCGGAGGAAACACGTAGATACACGGGTTCGATCCCCGCCGTTGCACATGTACATTTATATGGGGCTTGAAGTAATGAAACAAGCGGTACCATGGATGTACCGTTATACCGTTTCGGTTAGCTTGAGCGCAAATGTTTAATGCAAATTTCGCGCTGGGGACATCAAAAAAACACTGCCATTCAAACGAGGTATTCATGAGCGCATGATTTGTGGTAGCTCAGATAAGGTTGTTTTTTTTGCTGAAAAAAGAGTGAAAAAGATATAACGGCTGATAGTGCTTCCTAAACGATTTACGAACTCCGTTATATATTAATAAATTTAAAAGTTAATTCGTACTTCTATATGCCTCGGGGAACTTACCCGGCAGCCCTGGGAAAAATGCCGTGGTAGCAAAGTTTCTGGTTTTATTTAGGAACTGTTGTTAGGTTGGGAATTCTATTGATTACTTTTTTTAGCAATGGAATCTATCCGTTTATCTAATTCCCAAAGAAACGATTACGAATCTCTAACGATGGTATTTGTTTTTTAAATGACGAATTAGTCGATGTTTTCAAAACTGACGAGCCCTGAACATATTTTAGTTGTTCGCCTTTCTGTATCAATTCTGATTGCATAAAGTATTCGAAAATTTTATTTCCATTGGATTTCTTTCTAGACAATTTTTTATGTAATTTACTACAGCATTAGTTTTTTACAAGCGCATGCTCAGGCGTTCTACGTGAGCGATAAGCCTCTGTTAGATTGGTTATGCTATGCCGACTAAAAGCCTTTTCGAAATCAAAAAGGCTGACCGCAAATGATAGGCTACAAAAACGATCAGCGAAGCACAGCGTAATCCCCACTTTACTGGTGGCTTTCATTCTGGTGTGCCTTCACCTTGTTACATACCTCAGATGAAACTGTATGTGGCGACATCAAGCCTTGTGGAAAGAAGTAGACAACTTAGAGTTAGGTAAGGAATCATTTACTGGCCGCTTCGACGATTTTTTGAAAAAAGACGATCTTAGTCGAAAAATCAAAGAAACAGCCATTTATTTCCTAATGAATTTAGAACGGTTTTACCCATAATACTTGTCGCGCTCGGTGGCTTGGTGCATTCGCGTGCGCCTTACTGGACGAGACACGTAGATGTACGGGTTCGATCCCTGCCGTTGCGTATTTACATTCATGAGATCTGTCGTACGACGTAATGCAAAAGCGGGACCGTGGATGTTAAATGTTGGCTGTTTGGTTTTTCATGTGTCGTGTTATCTTGTCACAAACACTTGTGCCATGCCTTCAAATTATTCTTCAAAAGGTTGCTGACTCCTTTCCGCGGCAGTTCCACAGCTTTGTACGAACGAAAAGTCGGATAACGACAATGACAATGGTCGCTTTAAGAACCGAGGTGACGCCTAAAATCGCCAGGTGCCTCCATGATGCTTGGTGACGAAAAATCTTCTTATACCAAACTATTACGGCAGTGAAATGCCGCGCTTTCCGAATAAAGGGACCAGGTTTGAAAATAGTTCACTACAATATTTTGGCTATACGGCAAAACTGTCGATTGCGTGCAGAATAATTTACGACCTTTAAAAATGAAAATACCGAGGTCTAAATTTTAACACCATTCGTGTAAAGGTAGAGATTATAAAACCATATTGAATCCTGATTTTTGTTTTAAAACATTATTTGTTAACATTACGCTTTAATTTAGATTTGGCATTCCGTACTTTTTAACTCATTGTAAGATTTCGCGGTTAAAAAATTCAGATATCCTGACAAATACACTGCTTCTAATCGACAATCGGACCTTAAGGACCCAATTAATCCCAATGTCCTAGAGACCCATTTGAATGGCCTGAACGTTTATTCGAGTATCCCGGATATGACCTATACGAAAATGAAATTTTTAAGGTGATATCTGTGAGACAAATATGCAATCCATAAACCCTGAACATATGTGGAAAACAGTTGTATCCGGTAAATGCTACAAGAGCTACACAATTAGCTACATGTCGCTTTTCCACCACTATGGATAGAAGGTAATTTCATGTACGTACTTTGTTTTTAATAGGGAACTTTTTTACACGTTTAACTACTATAATAAGTTTAGGTTTAGATACAAATGCTTCAAGCATCGTAAAGCGCAGACTTGGAACGTAGTTGATGGGAATAACTGCATATGGTGATAACAGAGTGCAGCGATACTAGATGCACGTACCTAATCAGAATCCTATTGTTGATCCAACGTAGAATGTTTGTTTATTCTGATCGCTATTCTACTTGTGTCAAGTTGCTGCCAAAGGCCCTGTTACCGGCCGTTCAGCCCTAGAGAATCATTCCACAATAAATGCGTCATTTTGCTGCCCTGGTGAAGACGTCTTGTCTCCCTCTCTTTAGTCCACGACATATCAGGTTTCAGGTCCTACGACAGATAAAAGGGGGTAGAAGTAGTGTGTTTTTTGGAATAACATTGTTGCCGCCTTCAGAAGCAAGAATACCCCTCTACCATCTTTCCAGCAGAGGAAGATGGGATTCTTTCATTTTTCCGACGCTTTCTGGCAACACGGCAGTCGATGCTAGTCATCTGGACGCGAAGATAAATGTGCGAATGAACCAGCACACCAACGAGTACTGCGTGAAGGAGCTGTCGTGAAGCTGTTTAGGGAGATTGTGTGTTGGAGGGCGCTCTGTACCGGGCGTACTATCACGGATCTCTGCGAGTGAGGTCCACGGTGCATCTGGGCCGTGTCGCAGAGTGGGATAAGTTGGTTCTTTCGTTGTTAAAACGCCTCTTTTCTTCCCCTCCCCATGATAAAGTTTCGTCTGAACCTTCTAAACCCTTTTGCTCAAAAGTGACATATACAGGAGCACTCAAAACGTCCAATATTCAGAATACTAAATTTTGGGAACTTCCGATGTATTATCCTTGTAACCGCGCGCAGAGTATCTACACACGTATTCGAAACGCTAGACCTTCGCAAATATGAGAATTGACCGGGCTAAACTGACCCTGATGAAATTTTATGCAGGCTGCTCTGAACGCTAGCGCCTTTTTCTGCTCTATACGCGCCTATGACAACATGTGGCAATTTAGTATGACTGCATGCAAACGGCAGCTTGCAGCCGACCGCTCTTGAGCAAAGCTTTTCTAGAAATTAGAAAGTAGCTACGCATTTGGGGTTATCCTTTTTGTCACTGCTACCGAGCCCAACAGCTTCACAAACATGCACAGATGTGCGGTCTGTCTTTTTAAATGAGGTTGTCCAGTCACGGCAGCGTTCTTATGCGCAATGAATCAGAGAACTCCCATTCATTACTTTTGTGTAGGATGAACTGTCCTTGTATGGCCATTGGGTGGTACTTAGCAGACTTAAGACTGTTAAGGTCAGAGCTGAAATGTTACGACCGACAGAGGTCGAGCGATACGACATGTGGGAAAAAGTCGATTAAAATACAAACATTTGAGAATGGAATAATGGTCTGAAGTTTGAGCGCATTTATTTTCAACTGGTGGGTATCCGAGATTGGCATCGAGGCCCACGCTGGATTGGGCGTGGCATCTTAGCATAATATGGTCGTAGTCAAGCGAGTGCTGGCTAATTCATCAGGAGTTCAGGGCCGGAAAGCTGCCTTCACAGCCCCAGCCAGCCATCAGCTTCTCTGACGCGTATGACTAAAATACGAAATACGCACTCTTCAACGTCCTAGCAACTGCTCGAGTAGTCTGTTCAGTGGCAACTGCATCGCTTCTCTTAGAGATGACTCCTTGCAGTGTTTGTTTTCACGCGTGGTTTAGCACTTACGAAGCCACGAAGCTTAGCCAGGCTCGGATGGCGAGCAACTGCGCTAGTCTCAACACTGCCTTATGCCAGCTATGACCTACGACACTTACGACTTCAGGAAAAACGAGATTTGAAACTTCTCTGTTATAACTATACGCTGTTTTAACCAGTCCATCGTTCAGCTATGGAATGAGAGACAGTTGCTGGTTGAATTTATCAAAAGTGGCAAGAGAGGAAGGTGAAAAAATAAGAGAGGCGAAGAATAAATTTACTGTTCAGTGTTTAACAAATATGGCAATCGTAAACACTCAATCGTTTACAGTATGTGGAAAGCTCAGAAGCCTGTGTCTTTGAATATCTAGGGGAGTGGGCAACACTTCCTCTACAATAGCAAGGATGTCACCCATTTCGCGTGAACTACTCGAATTTCCGTTACGCTCCAGGTGATAATCGTTGATCTGATCAGATTGGGCTTGTTGTGACTAAGTGTCGCGTTTCGACCGACCGCTTATCGTAGGCTTCTGTTACGGCGCCACTCCTTTAGACTGATCCGCCGCTCGGTGAGGCGTGTCCTACTCTGCGAGGACGATAAACAGAAACGTGAGAAAGAAAGCGTTGATGATTATTGTCGCGGCCACTCATGTCTCCCGCATGAGGGGAATAGATCAGAAACCATGTCCTTGGATAACTTCATCCATAGGAATTCCCGAGGATCTCAGCTGCTGCATTCGAAAGTAGCAGCAGAGATCAAAGCAAAGAGATGAAAAACGGACTTGGCGGGAAGGACGAGGTAGTAGATTAAAAATTACACATAAAATTTACGCAGATAGTCATATATACGATTCGCATGGCCGTGCTGGTACGTAACACTAATGCATAAAACCTAATTGATTGATATAGTAAAAATGCAGGGATTACCCAGGGTCGTTGTGCGCGGAGTTCTATTCCCATAATGTTACATGGGAGTCCCACGAAGAATGGCGTTAGACTGACAACGCCATTCTCCACTATGCAGTTCATTTCACCGGCATCCCCAAGGCGTGCTCATTTTGACCTACGAAAACACCTAATTTTTACTATGTATACAGGAGTGGCCTGCTTCTTCTTACGCAAGTAGAAGTATTACGCCGTATTAGTGTTACGAAGAAGGAGGTATGTCTACGCACGCAGAAGTAGTCACAAGTAAATCAAAACTAAACTCTTTTTGGTACGGTAATGTGGGTGTCATATCCATTGACCGTTGTATCACACGGTCATGTATGTCATGTATAATCGTGTGAGTGACCCTTAAGCTTTCGTATTAAAATAACGGAGAGGGATTAGTATGCGGTAGGAGGTCTTCAAAATCAAAATATATATCCCTAGTAAGTGAGGCTCATTCAATGTAAGCTTTCTAGCATAAAGCACCCGGTGTTGTTACTACAGGCTAATTTCAGCGCAGATTTTTATTTGAAAAAAAAAAGAAAAACCTTGCATGTAACGCAGTTTTCAGGAGTGTACTTATTTCTGTTGACCATTTGTGTGTGGCTTTCTTACGGATTATTCGCAATTAATCTTGAATTTTGCCTAGAATATTAATACCAAAGGTGCAATGCAATCTAAATGACCTGTATCACTAGATCGCCCTAAACGGCTATTTGATCCTACTAAAGTTACCATGTGTATGCTATATTGTGGTATTGTGATTTACATTGGTTTCATTCTATATGCATTTGTTCGGAGGACACAAGACTCTTTCGGCTTCTCGTAAAATATTGTGGGCATGCGTAATATTTTCTCGCATTTTACTAATGATTTTGCTAGTATTGGAAAATCGTCAACATTAAAAAAGCGTGCTGCTTCGTAGTTTTAGTTTCTTTCAAAGTTTAGATAGAGTCAGATTTAGGTAACTAAAATTGTCGTACGTGTGCATTTCATAATGTCGAGATAGTTGAAAGCGCACATTCATTTGGTGGCTATGCAATTCCTTAGTCCAGTTGTAATACTTGACAATGAGCTCATTCTGTTTGAATTTGTTGTTATACTAAAATATGTATAGCGGATACATTAAATAGACCATTTGCGGCCTCCTTGTCTCATGTGGTCCGAGGGGAGACTAAACAAATGGCTAACAAGAGTTCCGTTTGAACCACGTGAGGAATATAGTACAGGAAGATGAAAACGGTGAAGTACCGTTACCTCTTGCTTGCATCGAAGGGATAGCGAAGAAATAATTGGAAAGCAGATATTTTATGAACCATATATAGAAAAGGTTTGAATTGTGAATCTAAAGCAGACAGACTTGATTTTTAGTCCCATGTTACCAGCCTCCCTCAACAGCCAGCACCTAACCGGAAAACTTTGCACAAGTGACAGACCGATGGAATGACAGTAGACGAATTGATCATGTGCACTCGACACCTGCGAGTGCATAACCAACGGATAGCCTGACGTAAGGCCGATAAAGTCAAGGCCCATGCTCCGTTCCCCTGTGCACTTTGTGTACACTGCGGGCTCTGAGTGCAGGAAATAAACAACTGGCCACGGCTAAGCACCGGAATAGGGCCAGTGAAAATTTCGCGTTGTCGAAGGGATGCAAACCATGGCGTGCCGGAGGACATTTTCAAAAATGTGATACAGAGCAAAGGAGGGAGAGAGAAAGCTTGTACAAAGAGAATTCGCCGCATGGGCGATTCGATAGCAACAAGAAGAGGCAGTGTCCGCTTTTGAGTAGGTAAAGAAGTTGATGATAAATGAACTTTTCCAGTTCTGTAAGTAAAGGCAATCTGTTGGACAAGTACTGTAAAAAATAGATCTGTATTGCATTGGGAACGAAGGTATGGTCAAAGGCTTGACCATTCTAGTAGTATAACTTAATAATGGCGTGATTGAGACGCAGTATTACTATTCAGTCGAAATGCCAACAATGCTCGATTATGTGAACGTTTTCGATGCCAATTGCCCTCTAGCAACCACGTAGCATTTCGGCGTCTCCTGCTTATAAGAACCAGTTAGGCTTCTCCGTAACCCGATATTAACTAATCTTATGCTTTTGTTTGGCATTTTTCACGCCTGAATTTTTGCGTGATATTGAATGTTGGGCACAACACTCGAAATCATTACACATTCGTTAACCAGATATCGAAATATATTTTAGCATCAACAATGTTCGTGGATTAGATGCTTGTGACCTGCCCGAAAAGACAAAAAATGTTTTTCAAGAAATATTTTTTGAAAGGAATGTTTTTAGTTCCCATATCATAAAAAAGACACGAGAGCAAGAGATGAGCTTAAGCCAAAAACGATGGACGAATGGTTAAGCTGGAACAGTGGAAAGAAGTATCGCTCGAATAATCGACAGCCTTAGAGAGGTGATGATTGAGGAACTGCCAATGAAGAAAACCTATTAGATAACAATCCTCCTTTATTAGATTTGAAGTAACAAACAAGGAAAATATTTAGTGGAGTCGGTTCAGTAATTGTCGAAACGCTCAACTTAGATACTCAGAATGTTTACATTGAATCAACAGTTTAGCAAACAGATAAGGATTCCTTGCCAAGCGGATCCGGAAAGATCATGCTCAGTAGCAAAGTCAGAATCAATGTCCGAAGCCGACGAGGAATAAAGACATAGACGAGGCGCATTAAACAAAACTCTCAGCGGCTCAAGTCGAAAAATCAAGACCGTGGCAGCAAATGAATATCAAGTAGATTGCGGTTTAAGCCATGACGTCACAAACAAGATAAGTTTTTTCAGATACATATGTTAGGATGTCAGATTCAAAATTTTTGGACCAGAAGGCTCCAACTCCCTAAACGTAAAGAGCATCGGTAACGTAAAATAGACTATTAAAGAAATGATAGCGTTGCGAACATTGAATTCAAGAACGTATGATCTGTGCAACAGATGAGACGAAAGCTTCTCTTCGTAGTTGGAATTACCCACGAAAAACACGCTCTCAGAGTTGACAATTGCTACGGAAGGAGCTCGCGAAAAATAAGAATAAGTCGTACAAGTTCTGAAGCCCAACGACCTGCTAAACTGTGGCGCCCGTAATTAAAACAAACAGCATAGAGCCGTGCAAAAAAATCCCCAAGAGGAATTAGCCGGTCCACGGGAACAGTCGATACCGATATTTGTACTGCGTCGAAAAAATTCCTTGGAAGGTTACAGAATTTCTGTGTCTCGCTGATGAATTTGGAAATATCGTGCACTATATTTAAAAAAAAAGATTAAAATTGAAATTCTTGAATGCATATAGCAATCATTGCTTGATTTCGAAGCAAAACTGTACAAAATCTCAAGTAATTTAAATTCGGATGAAATTACTAAAATCGCAAACTTCGAGGTTACAAAAATGCATCAGGAAATGATTGCAGAACAAACATTCTCTACACCAACTCGTCTGAATAACCTGACATATTGTAACGATCAAATTGAACATAGATTAATCATACCTTGTACCGCTCATTATAGTTTCACAAAATTATGGGAAACCTTGGATCGTTGTACAAAAAACTCTCAGTACCATGATCGTCTACTAAAAAACTCAATAAATTACGCATGAGCCTATACATGGTGAAAACAGCATATTGCGAAATGTTTCCCCTTTGGTTCAAAATGCGTCATATTACATCAAGACCGCAACGAAATAAAGTTTTACGCGCGATCAGGGAGCAGTAATGATAGGATTCTGCCTAGGAGACACCTCTTACGAAACCCTGTAATACAATAAGACGTACTAAGTACGAGGGCATCCTTTTGGGTAAGATGGCGGAGTAAAAGGTTTTTGGTAAGAGGCTTGGGTAAGAAGATGTTTGGGTAAGAGGCGCCATCAGGCTCTGATTATCTATCGATATCTATGGCTATCGATATCCACAATCAAGGTAAACGGAACTCTGAGATGCTATGAATGGTTGTCGCATCTACTTCGGACTCATTCAACAACCCGTGGCCTTCCTTAGAACTTCGACTTTCCAGTACTGACTGCTGTTCCGTTGCAGGAAGGCAGTCGAAAGGCACGTAACGGAACTAAACTGATCAACCTTGATAGATTGTCCGAAGAGTTCCAGAGGCATTTCCACTTGAGCGTATCCGTCAATTCACTGTTATAGAGAGCGAATAATTAGAGATCTTCACCTCCAGAGCCAATAGGTTTACTGTGGTCGCTTGCTAATTGCATCTGTCGGGTAGTAGGCAAACTGTTTGATTCGTCAGACTCCGTCATGCGACTTCACTAAAGACGTTTACGGTGTAGGCGAATGGTGCCTCTTGTTAACTCCATCTCCGACGGTTCCTCGCTTTCTTCCAGGCTACGATCACCATCCAGTTGATTTGATTAATGGCGATTAAAGCCTGGAAGCCAGAAAAACGCTTCGGTTGGGAGAAATAGGGAATTGTTTCTAGTAGGAACATTTGGTTGCCGACTACCGTAAACCAACAACTCTGAAGGTCAAAAGCCTTCAGTTTTTGTAATCGGCGCGGCTTTCCAGCGCAGAAAGCTGCCGAAGTCATCCAGGCCGAAACGCTTCCGCCCTGCCTTCTTTGAGCGAGGGAAGCTGATGGAACCAAACTGCCCAACTCGTCAACCTCCTGCACTCATGTTCATTAAAGGTCACCTCTCTCTAAAACTGGCAATGCGTACGTTTAGTTCGCCAACCGGGGAAACGTCTTTTGCAGTTTTTTTGCTGCACCAAAACGATTATATTGTGATTGAGCAGTGCAAGCGCTTTTTCTTTTCAAAAGATGTGTCAGCTATTTAGAGTAATAAATACGTGTAAGCTTCCAGGTAATTCCACTTTCAAGCTTTGAACTTAACGATAACTTTTTAACATTTCATCATTTAAGATTCAGAGGTATCAGAGACTTTCGATTCAAAATAAGGGATGCTGCCTTAATATCATAATTTTCTTTGCGTTTCGAGTACTTCCCTATATACAAAGCAAACCATGATAAACGCTGTCTTGGAGCTAACGGACAGTCCCCTGCAGCAGACAGTTTGCTGCTGAAGCAATGAATGTAAGCGAAAATGTTTCATTCTCGAATACTATGGGAAAAAAATCGATAGGGGAAGAATGATATTTGATATAAAACAAAATCAGTATATATATATCTTATGTTTCTACATTTTTTTTGCGCGGGGTTATTACTGATACGGTGATGCTATGAGGCAGCGTGTTTGCGACGTTATAACTAATCAGAGAAGAATAGATGCGCTCGTGACATCGAAACGGAAATAACTCTTTCCTCACACATCTCAAATCATATATATTACAGAGGCTGTTCAAGTTTGGTACCTGTACATGTGACCGTCGATATCTGAATTCGTCGCCGCGTATGTGTCTATTCATCAAACTAGTGTTATACACTAGGTTCGATCGCGTGTTCTCTAGGTGCGCGTC
>MNPL01011615.1:2126-13693 GCA_002081605.1 Tropilaelaps mercedesae
GGTAAGCAGCGGGCCGCACGTTTTTCTAACAGCCATGAAAACACGGTGACATAGAGCACGCGCACCGGAAGACGTTCGGGCAGTCGTCACCGTGAGGGAGTGAGTGGAAGCGTAAAACTCGCTGTCTATTCGATGCCAACGACGCCATTGCACAGCGTTTCGAACGCTGTTCTGAAGTTTCGATCATAGAAAAATCGTCAAGTAGTCTATAGTAAATATTTTTAGGGCAGACTATCAGGCAACATTTAACATCTATTTTGATTTATTTGAAAATAATCTGTTCTAGAAAGTAGAAAACTTGACAGAGCTTCGAGACGATTAGATTTTGCACAAAAGGAAAAGACAGTGTTTAGTAGCGGTGTCGATGATGACCTAAACGTGCTGATACGTATTCAAACATTTCATTTGATGCGCATCAAAAGAAAACTGGCTATTGCAAGCTGTAATGACGAACACGGCCAACTAATTAAAACGATTTTATTTTGGAACGAGTAATATTCGCCCTTTCATATAATTACGATTAAGAGAATCAACACGGGCAACAATGGTGAATAATGTACGCACAACACTTCGACAAGCTGCTCTCACGAGCAGTTTTCTACCCAGAACATCTGACGAAGTAATCGTGAAAAACCGATTACAAAAGAACTATAGTTACATGAAAAAGCTGAACAAAAAAACAACTCACGAAGCAAAAATTAACTCATACTGCGGGTGCTCTAAAAGCGTCTTCAAATAATTCCCCAAACACAGACGGCCAACCACTTAGCATCAAGATAGCGTTCGTTAACAAGTTTGTCCCATCGTATGTCCTAATTTAAAGAAATAAGGCGCCATAATAGGCCAAATTGTTGGAGCATTAGACTTCTTATGCAACATGCATAGCATGAACAAGACGCCACATAGGTACGTACCTTAAGATATTTTGATATATATATATACATACATTGTGTATTATATCATGACTCAAATAACGACAAGTTTTAGGATTATAATTCGAAAGAGTACTTTTATTATCTTACGCGTAAACTTCTGCACTTGAATATTCATAAACGTTGTGCAACATTCAATTCCGCTTGCATATATAAAATCCATTGCACACTTACTAGAGGAGGCCATCTTAATGAAAGTAAATAATTTACAAAATATTTACATATAACAATAAAATGGTATTCAAGTCCACCTCATCGTATAATCATCATAGGTAGGCGGGTCATCGATTCATCATAGGTAAACAAACATGCTCATTTGGGGAGCGATACATCTGAAGATTAGCCGTCTCAGAATATCTGACTGCCTTGCTCAACTGCTTTGACATGTTTCTAAGATGCGGCGTCATTTTTGTAAAGTTTACGGCGAACTCCGTCGTCGACATAAGGCGTCACGGCTAAAATATAGTGTAGGCCATACTTTAGACCACTCTTGAGCAGTGAGGGAACTTCGGTAGAACAAGGCACCTGTACAACTGACCGTACGACTGATGAGATTTTACAATAAAACAACGCTAAACCATATTATTAATTCAAGTCTGCAGAGATGACTATCTGTGAGGTGTGAACGTCAATGTCAAAATTAGGATGTCAGCTACACCTGGACCTCCCATAGACTTCATCACCAGATTTTCGTTACGACTCAGTGAATAAGGGCTGGGCAGGGCAAGAACATATAAATTATTTAAAGGATATGGAGGGCAAAATTTTCTGCACACCTTTGGGAGACGCTATCGATTGCATCTGAGACATTAACATAGACATAGTTGAGGTTCAGTTAATTAAATACTATTAGATCGTTCATCATGCTGACCAGCTGACTGGCTTACTATATGTCCATACAACTATAAAACACTGCAATATTATTTTAAAACTCGGGCAAAACTTGACAAAACGTAGTTTTTCTCCTGGTTTTGAGTACTTGAGAAGCTTTGGCGTCTCTATGAAGCCGTAACTATGGCAACTACTTTTAATATTAATATTCGTGTGAATCGACATTCTAAACAAATTCAGAAACTATATGATAGAATGGGTACGCATTAAATTGATGAACCGATTCTCTCAAATAATCTGTGAATAAGCCATACCATGAGCGTCTCCTGGCCTTCCCCTGTCTAGCACATCAGTTCAGCAAGTGTTCCAAGCCTTGCCGCAAAAGAATACACTTCACCTATACTTAGGATTCACTCCGCTAGCCGTTCTGCATTTTGCTTGGTTCAGTAATTTGCCGCTAGTTCCACGCTATCTTTGCAGTCATCTTTCTTCGGGACTGCTCAAAGCTGAAAACGTTCAAAATTATAGTCTACAACCTCATATAATAATAGAGATCTCATGAAACTCATCATTATAGCCAAAATTGTTAAAATGAGTAAGGCTTTTGGTGAAAGTGGGCCTCGATGATCGCAATCTTCTTCACGTCGGTACCACGATCCATCTGCTAGATACAAAACAGATTTAGCCAGTGTTAGTACATATGTACTTAACAATCTACAAAAATTCTAGTGGACAGCGATCATGTGTTAAACAAAACTTGTTTATATCAGCTCTATAATAATAGCACAAAGGGGCTGTAGCAGATTGAAGAGGATATGGACTGCGACGGCATCACAACAAAAGACAGGTAAAAGCTTGTATTTAAACTTGGACTGGGTCGAATTTAGATCGCAACCTGCAACAGTTTATGGAAGATTTCCTTCAAACGAACCTATGAATAATTCTAGAATGCTAAAAACAGAACTGTGTTTTGAGGACGTGGTATTAAATGCCGAATGCACAGTAGAGTTGTGCAAGTTAGGCGCTAATTTTCCTGTTGACGTGCAACCTACGTAGGCAATCCTAAGTAAATTATGTTGTTCAACGAATCAATTAACTGTTATTACGAGAAGCGTTAGAGTATAAGTTAACTTGCTACTAATGGGTCCCGATATGGAAGCATGAAAATTACCGAGCTTTTTCACTACAATAGAACTATGATGTGAACTATGCTGAGGCGTGTGAACCACTCATTTTACTTAACGCCTAGAATACAAAACAGGACGCCAACAGCACAACGTGCATTCCAGGTCCATTACTGACAGACTCTCAAAATTGTCGAGCTCGGTGGCTTGGTGTATTCGCGTTCATCTTGCGACCGCACGAGATACGTACGTGCACGGGTTTGATTCCCGCCGTTGCACATTGACATCTATGGGGTCTGTCTTACGAACTAATGCAAAAAAGAGCTGCCGTTGACGTTACATATTGGCTGATCGTCAGCTTAAATATATAGCTTCTCAAAATCACTTTTGCCTTCAAAAGGGGCTAGTGGGTCCTATCACCCACATACTTGCTGAAACACAGCCCTGTGGCGACCAGGGGTCCTTTCATCTTGTCTGAAACTCAGAAAATTCCGGCAATGATGATAAAGTAGCACTGCGGCCTAGTCTCGCCCACAAATACTAAAAACAACTGCCTAAATATACAAATCAAGTTGCGCGAACTATGGAACGATCGCTTCGCGTCTGCCGGGTGAAACAGGCCACATACTCTAAATTAGTGAAGCGCCTGAGGCAACCTAAGTCTGTTGTCTGTTCCGCGACCAGTGAACCGCACACGAGCAAGGGAGGAGTGGCAGTTACTAAGAGCAAGGAAGAGCGCTCATCTGATGCCAGAGGGTCTCTTTATTAGATGGTACATGTCCCCCATGTCTGAAAGGCCTGAAGGCTCACTGGGCTGTGTCGGCCACGCAGCTCGTCCAGCCTCCAAGGCGATTTTCCCATTTTGCAAAATCTTAAAAACTGTAATCGACGGCCTCCGGTAGAATCACCCTAGCAAAATGAAGCAAAGCAGCCATCAGTATGATAGCCAGCATCGTCCCGGGCGATAGTCGGCCACGATTATAATTTGTAGGGTAGTCAATCTTTGCATGCCTTTCCAACAGACTGCGGGCAGTGGCGGTTTTGTTTCCTAAATGCAGAGCCAACAAACCATTTGATAATATCGACTAACAATATATTTTCAATAGACAAACGGCACGAAGCCACCAACAAGCGTTTGCTGCCAGAAGGTATTGGCGTCCATGCAGAATATGGCGCTATAAAATTGTTTAGTGTCGTACCGTGTAGCTAAGTGCAGATACGTAGCCAATAGACTACAATGCAACAAATACGTTAATAGTAAAACAGCTGAGTTCGGTGCTTGACAGATAAGTTAATTTTATAAAAAAAAGTTAAGCCTAAGTATACGGTGTCCTGCCATGGATTTCCCTTGGCCTTGGTGTTAGGTCACAACTGCAAGTTTTGTCTACTTTGTCTGCAAGTCTACTTTGTTATCACCCTTGGCTAATTTTCGTCCCTTTTTTCCCTCGTTTCCCCGGTCATGCTATCACACTTTGAGTCGCCACGTCAAGAACTCCGTCTCAAGTCACCATTACAGGTACCCTTCGGGAAGTGTTTCGTCAATTACAGTCACAAAAAACTTCGATAACCACTCGAGGCTGCAAGACAATACAGCGTTCAACATGTGTATGTGCAAGTGACTCAATTTCTGCTGGCATATACTTTACATTATGTCACAGAAGAAACAGGGTTTCGGAGTTTGCTGCCAAGGCCCGCTTGCTTATAGCTAAAAAGGCCCCAGTTTGTCTTTCAACCAGTGAAAGCTTCACACCACCTCTTCCACGTTTGTACTTCGTAGCAACAAGCGCCGTCTCGACTTGCTGAAATCTTGTACAGCTCATGTGTATGTGTGGGCGGATGTCACTCGATTACCGAGCATGTGACGTGACTTCATTTTCGCCAATATTACAGACTAAATCTAGACGCGATCCTCTGTTCGCCTTGGGCATGACACCGGTAATCAAATCGCACTAGAGTAACGGCCAGCCCGACGTCTTAAAAGGCACCTCCCCTATCTAATCTCACAGCATTACGTTAGACCCTGACGACGGTTGTCCATGACGAAGATCTGTCGCCACTGGACAGGCAGATCTTCATGACTTTTCATTGAGCTTTTATGCGTTTCATAATGAACTGAGCAGGTGTTCAACATGAGCATTTTACAGCCGATAGCAACTCTGATGCCATGGGTCATACCTGGCACAGTACTGTGTGCACTCCGCTCCCAGTTGTTACTTTTCCGTGATCAGAGGCCGCTCAGGCGGTCAAGCAGCTTTCTACATATTGGCGGTACCACCGGTACATGTTAAACGAAACTGAGTTTAACTGAAGAGAATTATTGGTACACGAATAAGTAAATTAGGCTACGTCTACCTGAAAGCTTCCGGTCAGGTTGCTCCTTTCTGTCCTGGTCATCTTGGGTATGTCTGACTTGGGCCTTTCTTCTCATATTCTCGTTTTCGGAGGACTGTAGCTGGAAGGGTCCCGAACCTCCCGGGCTTTCAGCGCGTCTACCGCTATCATCAGTCGAGGTGCTGTTCACCACCACCTTTGGGCCTCTGATCCCCTTTTTAACTGCAATTGGCCAAAAAACGTAGGTAGCGAAAGGCGATCACCGTTTTCCGTACTTTCGATAACTACATAGAAAAGTACATAACTCACCTCATACAAGAATGGCTTTTTTAGAAACCTTATCGCCATCGTAGGGATGATCCACCCTCAAACGACGTTTTCGCAACACGGGTCAGCCGAAGTGTTTGCGCAATTTTGTCAGAATTTGTTTGATTCAGTAACGGGCGGGAAAAGTACCAAGAATGATCTGATCGGGTACAAGCGCGATGGGCATCGGTCGAGAACGATGTGCGACTTCGTTGGCCGTGAAGGCAGCTTAGAATACCAGCATCAATGTCCCAAGATATGTACCAAAGCTTTAACCTTACGCGTTCAGCACGCTATTTAGGAGGTTCGTATCCTAATTGAGGAAGAACCTAACGCCCTTAACCTGTTACAGGGGACGGCAATCGATCAGCAGGCGGCAAGCGACCTTAAAGCAATAACGGTTGAATAGCAGCAATAGCAGTAATTGGCATGGCGTCAATCTGGACCGCTACATTGACAAAAGGAAAATTCCAATTGACAATAGCACACGTGGTGTGTAAACCGTAGATGCTGAAGCACCAAGTGCTGGAGTGCAGCGGAGCTCAGCGAAACCAAGCCGAATGTCTCTTCCGACGCTTGTTAAGTTGACCTCCTATAGCAAATTATGCTCTGTTCTTGTTCGTTCTACGTGTTTTATTTTAAACAGGGCGGACAAATGGTCTTTAACGGGTTTTCGAAGATGGTTTCCGCTCGTCTCAACAAGGTTTTGCATATAGCACAGTTTTGCACGTCAGGCTTCTCGCCATAGCCGTCGCTTTCAAGCAAACGTTATTAGTCGCGCGACATACAGAATCGTACGCCTTGGTGTTCGCTTGCTTGCGTTTTCTTCAGTTTATTGTCAATTGTGTAGTTAGCACTGCCTAGGGGCCAGAAATTATTATGAAAAAATAATTCCAAAACCAAATCTTTCACCTTTGTACCGCACCATCAAAGTAAAGCTTACCTCCCAATTTGTTTCCTATGGCCTGTTTTTCTTTATGTTCTGCTTTACCATCTGGGCTTCGATCGTCTTTTTTGGCGACCATAACGGGGCGAAAGAAAAACAACCGAGTTAGTTAAAAAAGGTTAGTCGATAACTTGCAGAGACTTACGGTCTGTATCATAGGAAGAGTTTCTTTGGAAACGTTTTAGTCGTATCGGTATCAAATAATCCAACCTATTCAGATGCATTTTTATCTTGATACGCTTAAGCGAAACAATTATTGCGTTTTTTCGCATGATCGTAAGCATGTTCGTCGCAGTGTTTTCTGTCCATTAAATATTTTTGTTTTCTATTGTTATCAAGTCATTTTCAAATTTCTTCGATTTTGTCCCGACAGAATCTCATTCGTCGTCTACTATGAGGCTACTGCTAAATCAATACATAGCCGTGTATGAGCTATTATGTCAAAGGACCACATCTTATTTTTGAACAAAGATTAGGCTATGTTTCTTTTCAATTAAGTTTGTATCGTAAGTTGAGCTTGCGTGCCCGTTTTTCGCTTGGAAATTGGTTTTCTGGAAGATATATTCTATCATTCGGCCTCGAGAAGAAGCGCAAGGTTTCCATTAGAAAATATTGCTTGAATGTTTGCGGTGAGTTATGTCAAAGTGAAGGTTTCCATCAATTTTTGTATGAGGACGTCGATATCAAAAGATTCGACCTATGTCAACGTATTAAGCCTTGAGTGAAACATTTACTACTTTTTCGCGTACTTATTCTCTAATTATTTTTTTTATCCAATATGCTTGTTTTGTTATCGCCGATATTTTTAGTTATTTCCGTTCTTCCATTTATGACATTTTCTTTATGTGTTGTTTAAACTAAGCGATCTTGTTCTTTAAGTATGCGTCATCAATCGGACGACATATAAGTTTGTACCTCTTGGTACTGACCTCCCTTTGTTTGTAGTAGTTCACCTATCTTGGTACTGACCTTTTCTTATTTCTAATAGTTCACCTGTAAAGTTAATAATTACGCAAGGCCGTTTTGACTGCATGCGAATTAAATCTTAGTGCATCGGACTGATATGTAGCCACAGTTTTACAGTACTTTCCATGGTTCAGTGGTCATACCCCATTGTTAAAAATATCAAAATGTTAGTCTAAATACTGGTGTGTCAACGTTGAGCTTACCTGATCGTTGCTTGGGTCCGATTATGCTCTGTACTTGTTTAATATCCAGCGCTAAAACGAATAATTAAACCCGTCAGAAATTGTTACTCAAGAATTTTCTGTCATGTTACGACTTATGTCTACGAAACTGCTGTTGCCGACTCTTTGACGCAGGAGAGACCCTTGCTCTCTTGATATCACCGCGGCGCCACACATTATTAAGTGGCCACACATTACGAAACATTTAACATACAGCATTCGCACATGCTGGCCGCGGTTGCCATGCTCAAAATAATCGTGCGTTGTTTTGATTACACACACACACACACACGCCCAGGTTCTAAGAGTGTACGGTGAAGGAGATCCTTTAGATGTTGTGTATTTCCAGCAATAAATGAGACCAACCGGTATGAACGATGACAGAGACGCGGACAAAGCGCTTCGCCAAATCATTATTAACACCCGCCGTGCTGTTCCTTTCTTCGTCGTATATGGTTTACTGGGTCGCGGAAGGCTCTTAGGTCACCTAGAGTGATCTCGAGCCCTCGGCGCTGTACTAAACTAGACCGTGTGATTTGTTACAACGTACCATTCATAGTACACACAATTCGATTTATACATTTCGGCGGTCGTCCTTGACTGTTCGTGGGCCAAGTCAAGCCCCAGTGCAAAAGTGTCGCATCCCACCGCCGATTCCGGCACCCCTCTCAGTCCCAGACAGATAAAAGGACCCCAAGTCTTCACAGGGGCTATGCCTCTGCAAGTATGTGGGCGATAGAACCCACCAACCTTTTTTAAGACAAAAGGATTTTGAAAACCCGATCGTAATTGACCTGAGAAACACACTGCGCTTTTCAACGCTTTTTACAAAAACAGTAAATTGGGTTAACAGCATAATTTGAAATCAGTTTTTGACTTGCCCGGCACTACGATGCATTCAGCGTTTAAGATTACAAACCTAAAGTGAGAAGTTCTGTTACTCGCTGTGTCCTTTGGCCGCGATTTTAAAATTAAATATTTTAGGCGCTTATGCGTCTTCATACACGAGCAAAACAATTTCGCTTTCACATGAGCATAAAAATATTCTTATTATGTTGCTAATAGATATCGTTATCTTCACGACGTTGTCGATCAGAGCCACATTTCGGCATTGACTATGACGGTACACCCAAGAGCTACGTCGGAAGCTATTGGCGACCCCAAAATATTAAGATGGTTCTTGGTCTTCATCAAAAACGTTTTGTTCGTAGCTCTTCTTGACAGTACGGTACGGCAAGATATTTCGGAGCTTAAAGGATAAAGTTGATTCCCTAAAGTACTTGATTGCCAATGGATAATTAAATGCATCGAAGTGGGCTATGGATTTTAACGAGCTAGAATCTTTATGGAATTGGTTCAGGTATCAAGATGCATCACCTACGGCATTTTAATGCATGCTCAAATGCTTTGGCCTCAATAAATCCAGCGTTGCCACTATGTTCCGTTTTCGTTCGGAGCTGTTTGCAACCGATAATAATAATAATAATAATATTAATAAGAATGATAATCTGATTAATAAATATCAATATATCAAAATATCAATATAAGGGAGCTGTCTAACGGATTCTATTCACCTTATAAGGTCAATTAATATGGGACCTGAAACGAAACTCACTTCGTCCGGTTGTCTGTGGTTTAATTCGATAGAAGAAACGGTACTCTCCCAATGTAAGTAGGCGGGCAGACGAGTTTGCAGGGAGTTGACGATATGCTTACTTTCTATTAGCTTAGAGATCTTCTGGATAATCATAATTTATCTTCTAGGAACTCGTAGTATGCTTAACAAGGCATGGACGGGCCTTGCAAGTACAGTTTCATTGCGACATTAAATTATTCGAATAGCTCTGTCTTTGTTGATTCCAAAGTACTAAACACATTGTGAAGAAATTAGCTTCTATTCGAGACGTATCGTATTGCCGGTTTTTTTATGGACAATGGATAGAGAATAGAAAGCTTTCCTTCTATACGTATGGCATTGTAAAACCATTCTATTGGTTTTATTGTAATATATATACATATGTATATTATTACTCACCTAGCTTCATTCGAAAGCAGAACGCATTCGAAGCATTTTGAAATGCCATCATAGTTGCACAGCTAAAATTAGGCAACCATTATAGATTCAAAATGCAGCCACTGGGAAGGTGTATAGTCATAGAACATTCTGCGTCCTAACCACTTTGTTGACTTTCACTGACCAGATTTCCTCATAATAATTCGATTCAATGGGCATTTGTAGAACTCGAGAGGTCGCTCAAAATCAAGTAGGTTTTTTAAGTACCTAGTACGGATCAACAACCAAATAATGGAGGCATCTACGGATATGGTTATGGACTGCAAGAAGCTAAAATGCATCGTAGTGAGGTTCAGTCACAGGACCCAATAACCTACCATATATGATCGCATTCGTTTAATTTTTGAATGATCGTCTTGACTTCTTCTTGGACTCCAATGGAATTAGTTCTGTAATCCTACGCACATGTAATATTGACAGGACGTATCGAGTTTGCAGTGTCAGTCAGCAAGTGTTGTTGACCCTCAGCTGGCCTTGTTTTGCCTGAGCGCGTTATGGATTGAAGCAGTGTCCGGCAGATTTCACGTCAAGAATACGCGGTCGCGATTCAGCAAACTCGGTGGAACAGTCTACTGTTCCCTCCGAGTACCCTCCGAATATTTTAGGATAAAACCTCAATACGTTAAAAGCTCCCTGTAATCTCTGTTAGCATTTTGGATGAATGAGGACCAATAGCCGTACACTATGATATCGATGCTTCATGGGTGGACATCTATACCAACCCAGTGATCAATTCCTTCAAGATAGTAATTTCTGAAAACAGTATACACGGTAATAATGAACGTCGATAAAAGAGTCAAACAGGCTGGCAGTTCAAACAGCAGTTATCCGACTAGCTTATAAAAAGAGTGTGTCTTGGTCGAGTTCGACTACGACAACGTCGAAAACGAAACGTCATTTTCATAAACCAGTGGCCGCGCCGACGGCGAACTCGATACACCACCAGAGAAATGATTTTAGACTAAAACGAGGAACAATCTTTAAAATACCGCCAAAGAAAAGACCTACGAAGTGGATCGTGAGAACCTGCCCAAACTACGGTCGAGTCATCATAGCTCAGGTGCCTTATCGTCTGAATTTGATTACGAAGGACTAGAACGGTAGGAAAAGTTGGGAACATCTAGCGGTTGGGTAGGCAAGAGAAAGACAATCATGCACGCAAAAGCATTTTACTTCAAGCCCGTTATTGCAAACGTTCGGTTTGTGATATGAACATACTGGACGTCGATTTATCATACGTTGATCCCGAAAAAAGACGAGAAGCGGGCAATGCTCGCTACTGATAGGTACGTTGCTATAACACGCCCAGTGTACGGCTAACAAACACAGTTAAGTTACTAAAATCGTTGTCAGTGGCTAGTACAGTGCTCGGATACGGTAAGAATACAGATAGCAAACAGGTAAACGATCTGAATCATTTAGGTCACTAATTACGTGAAGTAATTGTAAACGCACAAAATTTGCAGGACGGGAAGGGTTCATGCCACCCATGGATTTCGAACGGTCATCGACGTTGTGCCTACATTATGAATCCTAAGGCATTCGCTAGCTCTAATACCACCTAAGCCATCTAAGCCACCACATAGTCGTACTGACGACCACGGCTACGGTTTGTTACAATAATTGAATTTGTTTCAGAGAGATCACCGCAGTCTTGTACCATTATGTTTTGAATTACGTTTATCCTTATTTTAAGGCCACACTTGTCCCGCGGACATTCAATGATTCCTATTAACGAGTCCATCCAGAAATTTTGTAGCTAAGGTACGTATCTAAAGTACGTATTTGAAGGTACAAAAACTGAGCTGATTTTGAATGCTGTAATGTCGAAAAAGG
>MNPL01011626.1:1101-11220 GCA_002081605.1 Tropilaelaps mercedesae
CGACCCTTTTTTCATCGGCAAGGTAAGCAAAGCTCATGAGTTCCGACTCCATGCAGTTCACACAGGACCCGAACGGAGTTGACGTCTCCACGAGCTCCGATAGGTCCATTAAGAGGGGTTTGACAGTTTCTTGCCGGCTACTTGAGGTAAACACACTCACACTGAGGTGAACCGATGGTTTTTCGGGACGGTCCTCCACATTCTCCAGCTCAGATGCCAGCGGTAGAGATTCTTCAGACACATTTTTTTCCACAATGTATGAGGCGCCCAACGCCATGCTGGGGTCAACCGGGTTTTTGTCGATCGTTGATGAAACCATGGCGGGAGGTTCGCACGTAGGAACTTCCAGCCCGAAGGTAAACTTTTTGCTTTTGGAAGGCCGTACGCGCTCGTCGTCAACGATGTCGTAGGTTACGTCCTGAGCTATACTGTTCTCTAGCGAAATTGAGTCGGCAGTAGTGTCCAAAGAATCAGTTCGTGTTCTAGCTTTTCGGAAGTGTATTGGAGACATACTATGCTCTCGAAGTAGTTTGGAGGGCCGCTCTATCTTTCCTAACGAGTTTTCACGTGAATATGCTTGGTCCATTCGTTTCGGTTTACCAATTGTCTTTCGTGCGGGTAAAGGGGAAGAACTCTTTTCTCGAAGCGGCTTCGAGGGTCGATCCAGTGTAAATTTAGCATTGCATGCTCTTTCGGCTTCTTGAACGGCTTTCTCAAAATGAGTAAACTCGTCCATAGGATCCCGAGTTGATTCCATTTTGTAAATGGATGGGTAAACTGCCGTCTCTGCTGGCGGCTCTACATGTGCCTCTTCTGTCGTCGGTGGCTCCTCTCCGCTCAGTTGATTAACCTCGCCGGATTCAAATCTGACCGGCTCTAGCTCCTCTACAGCCTCACTTTGATTTGTCTCATTTTTAGACTGCACGAAATCTTCCGCTGTATAAGTATGTGGTCGCACCATTGAGCTAGTTATAGCTAGTGCAGGTTCTGGAGTTTCTAACGAGATCATATCCGCGTTAGGGGGCTGAGCCTCGCGTTGCTGTTCTGTATACTCAGCGTCTTCCGAATCCCCTGCTGCATCTTTCTTTGTGATGGCAATTTCATCCTTTGGCATCAAAGCTACAGCCGTCTCACTAGCTGCTAGGTCATTTGTTTTATCATAGGGTTTGACACAAGTATCAACTGGAGCGTCCGCACATGTAGTGATCGATGTCTCTACAACTTGTGTGTTATAGGCATCACCGTTGGCTTCTAGCTTGCAATCCGGTATTCGATCTAAATTGATGCACTCCATTTCAAGCGCACTGGCAACTTCTTCAAGAACTTTCGTCGTTGTTGACGCCAAAAGAGCTCCTTCCCTGGTAATCGTATTGGACGACCAGTTCATTACCATCGGAGCATGCGGTTGGTCGGAAACCATCTCTGGATCAGCTGACTCTCTAGCAGACTCTTGTGGCGCTTCAGCAATATCCAAGGTGCTTGCGTCGCCTGCACTAAAGGGAGCCATACAGCACTTAATACTCTCAGTCCTACACTCGAGACCATTCTCTGACGCATTATTACCCAATGATGCGGCATTCCGTGAGTCTGTCTGCAAGCCTTCCAACGGTACGCCAACAGCGTCTGCTAACTCATCATCCTCCGTTAAGTCTACAGCAGTGCCACCTCCTAGCGCTATCAAACCACTATCAGCGCCTTTTGTAACAGAGTTACCTGTTGGAATGATGTCGGCCGCGCTGTGTTTGTTGACATTATCCAGGTAACCCGTAGACGGCTTTTTCTCCCCCACGGCGTCAGCTCCCTTTTGAATGTCGTTACTTCGAGCTACTTCGGCATTTGGCTGTAGTATTTCGTCGGGGGCGGACATATTTTGGTCTCTCTCATTTGACTCAACTGTTGACACTGCCGATTCTAAGGTTGAGTTAGAGTCCTCAGGGGACCGCTCTTTCTGCTCTGCTAATACGAGTTTGGTTTCGTACTGTAGTAGACCTTCTGCTTCGTCCAACTTAAGGTCACTTGCTATCTCCGCCGCTGGGGATTCCATCGTTGTAAACGCATGATCATCCGCTGGATTACAAACGACGTTACTGGAGGGCAGCTGTGGTGGCGCTTGCTGTGTGGCAGGTTGAAGGATTTGAGTAAGTAAATGACCAACATGCGCTTCTTGATTTATGAATTCAACTGTACTGTCTTTTGTTTCGAGCTGGGCATCTTTTACCTCTTTCGCCGTTCGACTTATATCCCAACCTTTTAGGTGACTCTTTCTCCGGCGGTTAGCTCTCTTGTTTTTTTTGCGCTTCTCTGTGAGCGTTTCTACTGGATTAGTACGTAAAACTTCATCCGCCATGCTTTCTGTGGCTATGGCAGCGTCTCCACTCGCTTCCACTGTTGAGGGAGATAGGTCTGACCCCTTAACTCCTGAACCTCTCATGTCTTCCGGTGATAACAGCACCTCGTCGTTATCCCAGGCCGCCTGGTCGGCATATTTAATAGAAGTCATCAAATCGGAAGCATTTGCTTCAGGTGCGGTATCCAGAGCTGCTGTATCGGGTGGCTGTTCCGATGTGCGCGCCGTTTGCTTCCTAGCAGAGACCTTTCCATCGGTGTCTTCACTCAGCGATGGTGCAACTCTCGCCGTGGTCATTTCGGTTAATTCGTGCTGCTTCGGATCTTTGCCCTTTGTCGTATCCTTTAACACAGCTTCTCTCAATCGAACAGGTGATCCTTTTTTGTTTAGTGCGTTTGTAGATTCCCCTTGACTGTAGTTTATTAATACACCACAGACAGCGTCTACCAGGTGGTTTGGTTTTTCATCACCATCTTCCATTTTCGTATCTGCCATGCTAACATCAGTCTTATTGGCTTCAGGTGCTGCAGCATTTATGGATACATGGGTGGTGCATTTTACCGGACATGATATTTCGGTACCGTCCTGTACAGTTGGCCCAGTGCATTCTTGAACGTTGACGGCATTAGTACTCTGCTGCTGTACGACATGAATCTCCTCTTCTGGGAGCACGTCGACCTCAAACAGACTACACTGGTCTGGTGAGCATTCTAGAATTCCCTCCCGTCGATCAGATATGTTTTTGGCGATTTCTTCGCTGGCACTGGAACACATTGAATCATCTACTGGATTCTGGATTCGTTCAGGGGCCACTTTTCCAAAAGAGGTTTCAGGCGACGGTGGTACATTGGACACTTGCATAGCGTTACGTCCATCGTCCAGCGAGTCCAACGAGAACTGCGAACCCAGCGAACAATCGGTAGCCTCGGAGAGTGGTTCAGGCGACGACACTTCAGGACCTGGAGGCTGGGGCGGCACAGGGGGCGCCTCCTGCCCGCCACCCCCCAACTTGAACAGCTTACTCAACCTGGAACCACCTCGCACAAGTTTGTTCAGTCCCAACATTGCTAGAACCTAGACGGAGCACAAGCACATTTAGGCACGAAAATATCTAAATATTCACACTCATATTACCATCTATATTTAACAATACGTTGACTGGGCCGTGTCTGTCATCTCAACGATGGCGTCACAATAACACAAACGATCCAGATGATACATACACACAGTGAGTCACATCGAGTGAGTACACTCGATGGCAGACGCCATGATAGCCTAGCAGCAAGCCGCTGCCTACGTTAGCACGCTTAAGCGTACATACACGCCCATCCACTAACTCGTCGAACTCACAGGTACACAAGACATTCTCGAGTAGCATCACTATTGAATGCCCTCTGCAATGGTCTTTGTATGGACTCTCCTAGTCGAATAAGTAAACAATTTCATCGTCGAGATCGAACAGCCCCACATCCATTGATTTGCTACCGAATTAACCAACAAGAATATGCATGACTACATTCGCTTGACAGTGAGAGTAGCACAGCCACATAGAACAACAACTCCACTAAAAGTGGTGTTTTGTCATCGAGTGCGCCTATCTATCTACTAAATAATAATCTAATGGCGTAACCCAGCTACAGGAATTCATTGTGATCAACAGTCGACCGTCGAAGGGTGGCACTGAATTGCACCAGTGGATCTGGCAATCGGGTATCTATCTACCTCTTCAGCTTGATGCTGATTGTGGCCGATGGTTGCACTGCGGAACGTTTCAGTGGTCTGTTACGCTGGGCCCACTCGGCGTTCGTCCGCCGGCTGCTAGGAATGGCTGGAGGAGATGAGGCGAGGTTGTGGTGCGACTCGGCGTGGTTCCGTGCCGTGCACAGACAGCGGCGATCACCGAAAGGCACGTTTCGGGTCGCGACAGAATCTTTCGCCTTGGGCGACGCCTTTGTAGCGGATGACGGATCAACCAGACGTCAATGGGACGTCGATGACACCGCGAATGCGTTACGATGCTACGAAACGGTCGTAAACAGGTGAGCTCACAAAGCAGTTCAGTCAGCGGTAGCGCAGCTTCTGACTGTAGCAGACTACATTCAAGTATTTCACTGGTGAACACTTGCCAGCTGCATACAGGCGCGTCTTGGTGCTGCCGGTCATTTTATGACGAAAGAATCTAGGTTTGCTGTGATTGGCCTGACACTCTGGGTCTCTCTAAACACTAGAGCCAAAGAGTTGACCACTGCGCATAAATCGCCTTAGGGGTAGGACCCGATTTGCTGTTCGTGGCCACTACATACACTGCGTCTGAACGTCTGTTTCTCTCGCTACTCTCATTGGACTGACAAAGGGTCGTCGTTTTCTAGGCGGCTACTGTATATTGAGCTCATTCAGACTGCAACTGAGCAGTAAGAAGGCCGACAATATCCACCTAGCCAACCACCCTGACCGCTGGTGTCTGGTCTGTGTCGGATAACTGGCTACGTGAGTGGTGCGGAAAGACTGCAAGAAAGAGCGATGCCCACTTTTATGAAAGAATAGCACGCGGAGATTTAAACAAGGTTGTTCAATCTTCAAAGCTTCCACCTGCCAATGAGTCTGAAAAACCGCGTGATCACTACACATCGTCCAATTATGACGAAGGTGTGCATCGGCAGGGTGTCTTAGTCGAAGCAGCTTGTAGTTTTGCGTGAACTTCTACAATGTTAGCAAAGAAGATCGTCTTACCAAGCTGCTTGTAAGTACTAAGACATCCGTGTATGGCAGCAGACGCACCTTGATTTTCACCGGCTACTTTTTAGTATCGTCGCATCTCTGTTCCGTTCGGCTTGATGCTAGCACAGAAAAATTACTGTATGCATATATTTGCGTCTACATGCCTGAGAAAGGCGAATTCGTCGGCAATATTTTTTTTGCAAGAGTTCTATGTGACATGACATGCTACATAAGAGGCACAACATGATCTTCAGCTTTTGACTCCACTTCTAAAAGTGAACCGCTAATGTTGCGTGACTACCGCCAGCTGCGCGTCAATTGAGTCGTTTTTACTGACTAGCCAATTGACTGACTAGTCCATTGTTGATTGACAGGCTTGCTTGGCGTTGGTCGAGTGGTGGGACGGGCTTGGCCAAAAGCTGGTTCCGCAGAATTATATTCGGCTATTTTAAGCAAAAGCTGAAACTGTGTGCGCTAATCAAAGACTACGCAAGTCATCGACCGAAACGGTATCAAGTGGTATGTATGGTAGTTTGGTATGAGCGTCAAATGTCGACTTGTAATCTGAGTCAATCAAATAGTTAAATTCAAGTTGAAATTGGCTTGACACAACACTAAAGCAATGCGAACGCTATACCGTAGATGTTATATGTCGTCTGATAGCCAGCAGTAAAAGACATAGTAGTTATCTTTCTCGGGCGTGGGCGTACCATAAAAAGCATTATTTCAGTCTACTTCATAATAGGTACACCTAAAGTTCATTTTAGATATTTATAGTTATATACGTTACAGGAATAGTTGCTAAATATTAATCTAATATCTTAGCCCAAAATTATTTAAATAAAAAATGTTTATGCTCGATCAAATTTGTTCGGCGGTCTAAGGTGGCTAATTTAATGAGATTTTAGCAACGGATACTACCAGAAAGAAATAAGTGTTTAAAGTTCAAACTAAAAGTGCAGCAAAAATATCATGTTTGCAGCGCTTTGCTATTGTTTGGATTACGTTTTCGGATAGGAGTATGGATGGTCTGTGATTTCGCTATATTAGCTTAAACTATTAAAAAAAATGTGTACGTTATGTATAGTTGCTTCTTGTATTCGCAAGGAGACACCTATCTGTCACAACTTCATATTGCACTAAACATTATAATTGTTATTCCTATTACTATGGCATATCAACTAAAACATACTCTCCTGTTAAGTTGATTATGTGCCGTTTTTGATCCGTACTGAATAACACGCGTGATACTGCTAAACGGTTGCCAAATACAGATTTGCAAACAGCGCACAAATTTAACAGTTGTAATGGAGCACGAATTCTGTCTCTTCAGGCATCGGGTCTAGACGACACAAGCGAATTTTAATTAACGAAGAGTGCCGAAAGTATTAAGAAAGGTCACGTTAAATTCCTGCCGTTGTATACACAGTTTATATTATATACAGTTCGACTAGTTTCTAAAGTAGTATATTGCGTATTATCATTATTACGATTGTTTATCATTGCCATGCTCTCTTGAGACGGAACGTCTCTTTGACTACTAAGAGCAGTTTAGCTTCCGACTACTCGATAAAGCCCTTATCAATAACCACATGCTAAAAGCCTCATCCAGTTTGGGTACCACGCTACTAACAGAGTAGCCAACTGAAGCTCAAAATTAGATCTATTACAGAACTCGGATCTGTTAGCTTTATAATGCAAAAGACGAGTGACGCACCTCAGCCATAGGCATCCTCATTTCCTTGTAATAGGACAAAAATATATCCTCTTTTTAGAAACGAATACACACGTATGTATGGAACCGTGCGTTTGTCACACCTGCGATATCTAACCAGCACTACAATTTTAGCATCACTATATTATGCTTACCTTTGTTTGTCTAATAACGACTAGGCATAGCTTTGTTCAGTCACTGTGTTCAACTCTAAGCCAAATAAAGAAACGAGAAAATTCCTAGTAGTGAGAGTTAACGGTTTAGGATGTTAAACACTTAATGAAGAAGGTCGCGTGTTAAATAAAAGCCTTTCCACCGAGTAGATGGCACCAGCATGGGATCATTAATTAAGGCAAGCTACGTTTGAACTCATAGCACCTTTTGACTGATCTTTCGTAAGATTCAAATGGTCAAAGAAAAAATTCAAAGTCGAATTTTCTATTTGAAATCCTTACTGTCGTCCAACCACTAACATAAGCCAAAATGCGCCTGAAGAAAAAGGACGTGTACTACGTCATCGCCTGTCTGGCAAGAAAAGCGTGAAATTACCGTGAAGATGTCCGTACGACTTAAAGGGTCCATTAAATCTGAGATACGAACGCAACTCATAGTACACCTACTTCGAAACAACTTTGTTGGGGCTTCTTTTTTTAGAAGCTTTCCTATTTTTTACATATACATTATATTTTATAGTCGTAAGAAAGGGCACCCATGTCGATTCCTTGGGTTAAAGTGAAACCGATTACGAACGAATGCACTCAAAATAAACTATATTACTTGTTTGAGCATTGGTACAAGGAGCAGGTCTCCAGAAGCTAGCTACTAAAACAAATATATTAATAGAAATGGTAGTCAGATTCGTGTCAGATTTGTCGAATACAAACTATAAATAATCAATCAATTTATTTACATCTTTTTGCGCTAAGTGAGTCGCCTCGATGGATTGTGTTTAAGCGCGTAGTGCTCTGAAGTATATATTTTCTCGTTTATTTTGAAAAGAAATTAATTATCGACACTAGTAGCATTTTGCTATTTTTTTAACAATCACAAAAAGCTGACGCATTTTCACAACTGTATACTCATTCTCATCACTCACATGCTTTTAGGCTTTTAGAGTCGAGTACCTAAACAATTGTCTAGTTACTTAGCTTTGTGGTGAAAAATGTGAAGCATGTGCACAAAAATTTCGTAGTAGTCTATGGGTCACTTCCTCTGCGCCTCTATCTATGAGATTCATGCTCTCAACAGTGATATGATTGGACTTTTGTCATCACTACACTATTCCAGTTTATCCAGAAACGTACGGTAATGTTAAAAATATTCCCGATAATTCTCACGGTACGACAGCTAACAGCTTCAATCTCTTGTGAGCGAAACGATAAACTATCGAGCAGAGAAGAATATCTTAAGAAAAATTATGTTATACCAGCTGATTTTCAGAAAATGTTTCCAAAAAGAAAGGCCTTCTTCTCAATGTCAACGTTTAAAATGTCATTGAAGTCCAAATTTTTTATACAAAGTTGAAATGCCTAATGTTAAAGCTTACAGGTGTACCTCATGTCACTGAAAAGAAATGTACGCTTATCATCCTACGAGGAGTATAAAGGTCAACAAAAAATTTTATGCTGTGAAATACAATAAACATAATCGAAAGCTCGCCGTGCGCTTCGTCAAAAGTATTATACGTAACTATCTTGTCAACCTTATAAACTGTCTTGCAAATCACGGTGAAACTCATACCTGACGATATGCGAGTCTTCGAATTATGGAATCTATGGTTCAAAAAACGACTCAGCAGAAACGAAGATCGTGGTTGTAGTAATGAACTGACCCAGCCAAAATAGATGAGTACGCCTTTGAAATAAAATCACGCCTTTACTGAACGCCACGTCAAATAATCGTTATGCATTCCATAGGGTTTCATAGTTCACGACCTAATAGATGGAGTAACGAATAGAAAGCAGCCTGTACATGTTTAGACCTCTCTACCTTTTGTATAGTCGGCACCGACTACAGTGCAAAATCTGGTAATTCTCACCTCGCCCATTTAAAGAACCAAAAAGCTCATTGTACGTCTGAAGAAAAAGGGAAGCCTTATATCACTCGTTAAATATTTTTTTATTACAATATATTAATTGTAAATATATATGTATATCAGCTGCAGCCTTAATAGTCTTCATCAAACACATGTTGTATTCAGTTCTTTCTTTTTTGTCACCATAAAAATGGTAATCGTAATAATAATATTAATAATAATAAGTAATGTATCGTTAAGTATAGACAGTAAAATGAGTAAAACACTCAGATGCCGATTACTCCGACACACAAGGTTCAAGTCTTATTCAGTACAGACACCATCTGGCCACTTTACCTGTTCATCTGTCTATGCATTTCTTGCTTACGTTAACCCCCAAATGTCCAGTTGTTTGTGCTGGTCACCTGGTGACCTGATCCATCAACATTCTCTTCCACTGTCTTTCAACTGCATAATAGTCTATCCTAATAACTCCATCGTTACCTGTGCTTCATGCTTTTCCCTGAAGCAAACCAAATCGTGAGTACGCTATGTTGTTCACACGTACACGAACAAATTTCGGATTAATTGCGCTCAGTTTTTCCGTTGCGTTACAAGAGATTTGCATTTTATAACTTTCATCGTTATTTTCTTTAGTTGTTTTGCCTCACTTAGGGGCTCGGTGCTGATTTAGTGCAGCAGCTTCCTCACAATTGGGACTGCTAAGTCTTCAGTAAGCACCCAAAAAGGAACCATCCTGCGTAAATCAGTTACCCAATCAATCAGAGATAACGAAAATAGGGTAGCGTGGAGTGGGGATCCACGTCATTCATACCGATGATACGGCACTGTTTTGAGGATATACACAAAGGACTGCTTCGGTACGCAATAACCTCATTCAGCGTTGGAGCACCAATACAGTGGAGACGTTGGCTGGGTCTAGCGTAATTCGGCATTCAATGAATGTATGCAGGCTCCGCCAGTTTAGCATTAGCAATATTTCGACTGAGAATTTTCCTATCAAGTGGTAGATCGACAACGTACAGGATAACGCTTTGTGATAACAGGAATTGTCGTTTATGATACCTTGCAGTCCTGAGCGTGTTATCCTCACGATAAATACGTGATTGAACGCTTGTGTATAAATATAGAAATCTTCAACTTGGTAGCAAGGGTCAGTCATTTCACCACAAACACATGTAAAAATCTTTTCGTGTCGAAAGTGTCATTACAGCCCAGCATTTTTCTTGCCTTTGTGCAGAACGGTATGCAAACGTGCCCTATGTGCACATTACATACATATATATATATATATATATATATATA
>MNPL01011627.1:0-17228 GCA_002081605.1 Tropilaelaps mercedesae
TATATATATATATATATATATATATATATGTACATATTACGTACGGACATGTCATAGTATATACATATATTATGACATGTCCGCAATATATGTATCTATATATATTACACATTCTTTTATGTTATTTTACGTGCAAAAGTGCGCTTCAAATATATAAGATAACTGAGTTTTCGTTCAGTCCGATGGGGTATATTTAGATGTACATAGCGCGTTTAAGAATACTCGCTCTCAAAAATTAATTCAAATATACTTCGAAGAGTTTTCATCCCATAAACAGAATTGATAAATGTATAGAATTCTTTATGTGTAGAACAAAATTCAGTTCTGGCGGACCTAATTTTACAGTAATGTTACCATCTGGTGCAGACAGTGAGGTGCACGAGTTCATGTCATATGAACACTAAACCTTGTTTAAATCTACACTGTGTAGAATCAGTCTATCGTATCTGTTACAAATGTGTAGAAATTTCGCTCACCAGGCACTTGTTAAAGCATTTTGATAATCGAAAAGGGTCTTCAGCAGTTACATACTACGATAATCACTTTTTCATTCTAGAAACGCCAATTAGCCGTAGACAAGTGTACACAAGCATATTAAAGAAAAATTGTGCACCCCAAAGGCTTTCGCCGGATCAGAGAGATGGAAAAACGTTGAGTTTTATTATTTAAGCTTCTACTACGCATGGTAACCTGATATATTTACTCCTACGCTTTTATTATTACACATTGTTGAAAGTAAGAAAAATGTATGTTTTCCTTTAACACACGTTTTGGTGTTTTCAATATTAGCAATCTATGCCAACTGGATTATCTCTTAAGCACTGCAGTAGAAAGAGTAGTTAATTAATTACTGTTCATTGAGAATGTGTTCTTTTCTGAGCAATGGAGTGCAGACTAGCCGTAACTATGTTTCAAAAGGTCTAAGGTTTTAAAAGGACATACCTACCAGATTTTGACAAGCACTGCGAGGCATATCACCCTGAAGGCCAACGAAAAGGCTATAGATATTCTATATCTTTAAGCCCACATCTATTGTTAACGGTTTCACGTGAGCCCACCTAATCTTAGTCACTTACCTTCGGAGCTTAGTATGAAGTGCTGGGCAGTTCGGCACTTCTTCCCTGACTTCACTTCGTCCTATACCTTGCAAATCTAATTGCTTGTACGTTGAGCTACCGTCCCATGCGATTTCACGGTTCTGTACTGCTTCCGCTGTGAGCACTTTCGTGCGCTCATAGCAGCGTTAATTACTCTCCGGTGGATGCTAACTTCGCTTCTATTCTTAGCGACATCAAGAACATTGTCTCCTCAAGAGCCACCAGTCAAGAGGGTCTTCCGTAGTCTTGAAGGCGTCAAGACAGCGTTAAAGCGTCTCTTGAATTAGGCCAAGGTGGCTAACAAAAGCCACGACGGGTATGTAACAGACATAAACGTCATTTGAGGAAAGCTTTTAAAAGCATGCTAAACTTGTGATTGTCAGATCATTTTTGTATTGAAACAACTGCCCGATACCATAAAACATAGGTCAGCAAAGCATCAGTTTGTTTTTATGATAGTAAAACTCTCACTTAAGTGATTTCGCATTTCAGTTTTTTAACAGTGCACTAACAAGCTCTTACTATTTCCTCATGACGAACAGTATTAAGGAGCATGTTCGGGTGCATCAGCTCGCCTAACTTTAATATGGTTTTAACACACACATTTTTCGAGCGCCCCGCCGATCAACTAGATCAATATGGTTAAACATCATTGGGTGGGATGAGGAATATCCAAAAGGGTTTAAAAATGCTGTCTCTATTTAAATATACTGGAGCGCATTTATATCTTTATCCATCCCTTCACCCTGTGCAACTCTGCCGGAGAATTCTGTCGAAGTTGAAACCAGATTTAATATCGTTTTTGTTCACCTTTTATATTGGCTATTTCCGAGCGAGGCCTACCTGACATACATAAAAAAATACCGTTCAAGAAATATGAAGTCAACATAAAACAGTCGACTCAGTAGGCCAGTGTTAACGTCACTTTATGTATCCGAAGATTTCAGCTGCACAGTCACCTAACATTCTCTCTTTCTACAGATGAAAACTGCACTGACCTCCTTTTCGTTTGTAAAATCTCGAGTTCAGGTGTATGTTAGTGCATGTGTGGATAGCTTAACTTAACCTACTTCTAGTCCAGCGGACTTAGAGACATCTCACTGGCAGAAATAGGGCTTTTTCCTAATTATTCGATTCTAGCAGACTTTTTTTATACTCAAACAACACTGCTTTATGCTTGTTTATACTTACTTAGAATCCTAGATAACCTGGTCCAGGCAGGTTGGCTTTTAAGTTCGTATGCGGACTTATGATGAAATCAATCTCTTCTTTTATAGACTGCACAGTGAACGCGTGAATATTGCTTGTATGCTATGACACAAGTTAGCTCTTTAAATTATCAATAGTTGAAGACCAAGTCAAGTGCGTTCTTACATTCTGCAGTAAATGATTATAGATTAGCAATTTTTATATAACTGAGTGATGCTGCTTTGTTTGAATTTCAACACTCATTTTAATATTTAGGTAATCTGAAGGGACGACCGGTTCTTTCAATATAGCATCAAAAACAAATAAATGTAAATTTGCAATATATGAAGCATCCGAAGAAGTTAATCTTGCTGCTCGACTAGCTAGAGTTTGTTGCCCACCTGATAGTTAGCACCTAAACATGAGTGGAAACAGGTCTAGATAGTAGTGCTTTGAAGAAATATTTAAACAAACGGTTAAAAAATATGTAAACGGGTAATAAATCATACTGAATGATTTGAGATTAAATATATATAGTTACGTTTGTAATTAAATAATGCCGAATGTGGATGTAGTCCCGGTCCTCTCTCCAGGAAATCATATTGTTAAACACGGAGCTGTATTTGAATTTAGGCAATCATAAGACAAATTTATTTGAAGCATAAAACGTTTAGGTTCAAATTTGATTCCGAATAAAGCATAGTATTGGCAGCATTCCTTCTCCACCTGCAGTAAACGTGTTTATATACTATCTTAAAATATTTTGAGTGCAGTACTCCAAAGCCAGAACCAAAGGCACCATAAGAATGACATCGATTATTTCTCGAATACTACCTTGCGCTTTAGGTGAGGGCTACGCTGACTTCATCCACGTTTGCAGTTCCCCTGAAAAGGCTCTAAAAAGGATTTTGCGGTTCTTCTAGGTAGATACAATCGAAAGCTTACAGCTTTTATTATATCTCTTAAAAATCTTCAAACTCCGCGTCTGCTTGCTAGTATACAAAGTATCCATTTTCCATTGAGGTTCTAAAATGGAGTGAATTTACTAATCAGAATTACGGTCCAGGAGCGCCTTTAGCTGTTGACACACCAACAACATCTCACAAGTGTCTACTACATGAAATTCCCACTCGGAGTTTTCCAGCCAAGCGAGTCAGCCAAACCAATTAAAGTTATAGCTGAAAATTTTACTTATCCCAGTTATACAATGCCAACGATGTGCGTTCTCCATTACTTTGAGTTGCTGATTTTCTCAAAAATACTTACCATAGGACAAAGCTGGTATGGATAAAACACCGTGAGTAATTGCCTCAAACGTGGCGAACACAGCATAGAGCATGGAAAAAAACAAAAAATTCCAAGCTAACGGCACCTGATCGCTGCACACCAGACGGAAGTAGTCATCAATATTCTCCGGTTGCATCAGGACGTTTCACTTGGAAATAACCAGCTCATCGGTTATTGATACCGGATCGGATACCGTCCTGACTAAGCCTAAGAGAAAAATTGTCGACTCGAATAAAACAGCACTCTATAGACAGACTGTGACAAGCAAGTTTTTCCCAGCTTAGAGAAACTTTTGTCAAGCTTCGAGCGGTCTGCCTGATTAAAAACAGTCATAACGAGATAACGGGATAAACAGACATAATATAATGGGACAGCATAGATAAAGGGATACACAGACATAATGGGATAACATAGCTAACGGGATAACATTGAGCAGTTGTTGCAAAAGGAACGCTATTCCCCTACCTGTATAGACAGATGACACATCATGTCCAAATAGCACCCTAAAAAGGGTTTGCTTCAGTATGACATATCAACAGGTAGATATTTGTTTTTATATGTGACGCCTTTACCGCCACAATCTGTAATTAACATACCTAAAGTGAAGTTTTCAGAATTTAGATGAGCACTTTGTTTTTTCTTCATTTCTCTCAAAAAGTCTCGAAAAACTTATATTCGTGGTTCTTCAGACAAATCCAATTCCAAAGAGTATAAGACCGCCAGAGCTACCTAACTTGGCTAATTGTGATGATTACATCAAGCTACTGTTTTAACCGACAGTTTTATAGCTGGTTCGCTGCCCTAGCTACCACTGACGACACCTAGACATCCCGTTTGACTAATTTTATTAATGAGCTATTGTTAAATAACGATGAGCGTTGAAACCTACCAAAAAATGACCAACCAACAGCGTAAGCGTTCTGTAAAAATTTGTATGTTAAATAACTACTCTCCCTTTTAGCTCTTTTTGCTTAGTTGAGGCAATTATGACTTTGTCTGACATATAGAGTTTCTGTTAATTAAGTTAAAAAGTAAGATAAGTTTAATAATTTTTTGGGCATTGCCTTAAATACATCGGTTCATTGGGTATTGCGCGTTAATTACTGACGCACCTAACAACTTCTGCGGCTAGTATTTGGAAATTTTTGACATGGTGCAATTGACAAGAAAGACTGAAGCTAATTGAGTTTGAAATTACCGCTCAAGTGTTTAAAAACGTATTTTACAAAGTATACAGAAAATAAAGCTAAAAAGTGATTTTTATAAATAAATTTTTAAGTGTAAACACCACCTCGATTCGTATATATTCTGTGCAAACCTAGGACTCCATTGTTCCAACCACGTTTTTACTAGGTTTACAAGTTACTCCTAGGCTATTTCGTTCTTACGAATGTAACCAAAAATCTCGATGTTGCCGAGGTGGCTACATTTACGGTAAATAGTTAAATGTTAATTAGTGAAAATGGTAGAAACTGAGAAAATAAAAATTACCAGTAGCGTCGACTTCGAGCGTGACACCGTGACACTGCGCTTACGCTTGCAAGCATGCAAGAGGTTTCTTAAACAGCGATATGTCCACCCGGTCTACGCGGCTCATTCCACAATAGCAGGTATGTACACAAAGCACGATCTAAATTTTTGCCATCGAGCGGCCCATTAGAATGACTCAGGTCAGTGAAAGCGGTATCCTAATCGCCGTGAAAATGCTGACCTGCGTTGAATCATGCAGCCGCAAAAAATTGGCGCTGTAGGAACTGACGAAGGAGTAGTAAATAACAATAATTGCAGTTGTTAGATTTTTCGACTGCTGAGCGCTGTTGAGCCGGCACGTACTCTGAGTATTCGATATATTTATCCATAAGTTTCAGGGTGTTAACTGTCTTTCGTAAGAGAAACCAGAATTAATAATGGACGGATGCAATGTGAAAAGTAGAGTCGCGGATATTTACGGGCATTCAGAGACAGGGGTCTCCGAAAACAACTCATTCGACCTCCTAGGTGCTATGACTGTTTGCTGGTTGGTTCTACTGCGCGTTTAGTAGAATGAGAGATGATAGATATACAAACCATTCAAACTCGGTGTGAATTCATGGTGGAATATGAACGTAACTTTTTAAATACCAGTTGCAGTAAGACATAGAAACATGAAACACAAAGTTTTCGAAGTCTATTCCGTGGAAATCTCTTTGGACGATCTTGCCGCCCCGTGTGCTCAGAAGCTCGGCTGCTGACGTTAAAGTTTGACTGCGCTTCAGTTCGTATTCATTTGTTTGGAGTATAAACGAGTATGCCAGCATTTGAGTGTTAAGAACCCTTGCCCCTGATTCTTTATTCTTACAAATTTCTTGTAAATCTAAAGTGAGCAAAATGTACATATTGCATTGTATTATACATAATTCACGTATTCCTCGCCTGTGCTGCCATGATCATGAACATTTAATGAAATTCGGTAGCCAGGTTTTGTATGGCGCTAATGTACTAATTACAAAGCCCTTAATAATTGTTTTACTTGCAATCACATAACCTCTATCTTGATATATACGAGCTGGACTATACACACTGTGGAAGCTTACATACAGGTTCTGTGCATATTGTCTTTTATTTAATTGTAATCACTGACATGATGGGATTCAATAAGGAAATGGTAAGGAGGGATTACTTTGAACAACGCAAAGTGGAAATGAACCGAGCCTACTATGAAGCTATTAGACAATGGGTGATTTAAGCCTTGTAACAAGGCACATGCATGTGAAGATGGCTAATGGGCTCATCGTAATTACGGTGGATGTAGCCAAATAGCGATAGTCTGCGGGCATTTTTCAATTAAAAGAAATATGTTCAAAAGCTGCAACGTAAAGAGGTAGCCGTAACGAGATAGACTCCTCATAGTTTTCCGCATGGATGACGCGCTTATAGCAATGGTTAGGTTTTGTAAAATATTAAAAGCATTAAATTAAGATCATTTTCTGAAATTTATTCTCTGAAAGGTTTAAATTTCGACCTTCAATCGAGTTAAAATAGGATTAATTTTCTCACTTCTCGCTGGTTGGCTTTCCGCTTTGTCACGCACGTAAAGATCTTGTGATGATAGTGCCAACACGATTACGAAAATCGCGGCCCTTTTTATCACGTATAGGATAACGACCATGCATAGGGTAACGCGCAGAAGTAGCGGTTTCATCCATCGTCATCAAATGGCGAGCTGACTCGACAATCCATCTAAAGATAATGAGCGTGTACGTGTAAATTTCCGCTTAAATGTGTAATAAACCGTGCGCGTGCTTGTAATGATTCTCGCGGTTACTGCTTTGGGACATTTTTTTAGTTTTGCGTGAATTTCAGCCACAATGACTCACTCTTTCATCACAATTGCGAAACTTTGTCCTTCATGTGAGACAGGCACGTTCCTTGTAACCTCTTGGGCATTTTGTCTAGCGTTAGTTAATTTTTTCAATTGTTTAACAGTTCATTGTTTATTCTTTATGCTCACGCTGCTCTCGATCGTCTAGTTCGAAGGATCTGATAAGAAGTCTCCGAATAACTTCGATAATTAGGCCAACTACAACGCCTTTAACTATCATCGAATAGATATCGCTTCTATCGACCAGTACGCTGCAGAAGTTTCATAACTCATCTAAAGTTATATTGTATAGCGCAAAGAAACTTACGTCCTGCTTATCATGTATTGAGCATCGTCATTCATATTAATGGCACGTTCGTAACCCGAAATATCAGAGTCAGTCTTGAGATAGCGGTCGTAAACTAATAGAAGGAAGACTAATGACTTTTACCATAATGTGAACCAGCGTCGATCAAATTAGAGGAACAATATAGCTTCGACGACAAGCTAACAACATACAAGCTTTAAACAGCTTCGTGAAAGGACGTACGATCATAGTGACTGCTAAGTGGACCATTGCTCGCATTGCTTACAGATAGAACGACATCCCGTGTGGTAGTAGCTTACCTCGTGCAATTCACATACATTATACGCTTCCTGCTTTACTGATCTCAATAGATGTTTTTATGGGCAGAAGTGAAGTGCAAACACGTTTCGCATGTGAGTTTGGCGACTAAACTTCAGCCTGGATCACCAGTCACAGATAAATATTTCGTAATGCTTGGAGATGGGAGCTCTCCGTGAACATGTGGAAAGGATGCTCGTCGAGGTCTACCGCCTGGTGATCTAGGCCCATAGTTAAAGGTGTTAGTAAGTGAAAGGAACAACCTACCGTTCCAGCTACTTCACCGGCCGCTGCATTATTCATGAAATTGAATAGTATAGCCACTAAAGCTTCTCTTTGAGAGAACAGGTGATGCCATTAACGTGATTGGTAAAACCTGTCACTACGTAAACTGAACGAGCCACAATGGAATTTTCTCATCAGACATGTTGGTATTCTCGTATAATAAAGCGAAAAATGATATTTTTTAAGCAGGCGACCTTTCATGCTTTTTACTATACCGTAAACGTCAGTCAGATATGCAGAGGGTGTGAAATACGAAAGCTACCTACCTTTCGTATAGCATTCAAATGTAAAAACTGTTTGCATAGTGTCTCTTAGGAAAAATGTATCGATAACAAGGAATCAAAAATTTGGAACAGACTTTTAAAGCTACTGCGCCTAACACGAATAAAAAAATGAAACCAACAAATGAATAACAGCGTCCACTAGAACCTATATTTGGCATGGTACCACTTCCGTATTTATGTCAACAGCTCTGTTGAGGTTGTGCCATAGATAGCCTACACAGCTATATCGAAAGGGTCTGCAGGCTATTATCATTGAGGAGTATGACATGTGCCTAGCCTGCTACGCCTGATATTCTCAGTACGGATGAAGGCTGCTTGTTTGCCTTTTTTTATTTTCTTATGCATTTGTGGCTAGAGATTTTATTGTCTACAATTAGGGCTGCACCCAGATATTGTTTCCAATATGTTCTCAATAGTCACCATAGTCTTGTAAGGTACTATCGTCACTACTAATTCCCTCGCAAGGCAGCAAATGGCATAAAATTTTACAAGATACCACACTTTTTCATCTCCAAAGCCATGGTAAAGGGTTTTTTAGTAATTATCTTTAAAAGTCAAGGTTATTTGGCTTATTTTACCAGATGTAATAGACGGGTTAAATTTAACACCAATAATTACATATTCATAGGTAAGCATAGGTGCGTTTCGACACTAACACATTCGGAAATGGGCGAGCTTGTGTTGAAGTTTCATCCTACCTTTCCCTCGCGTTCATCTCATGCTTCTTCTGAGTCAGTTGAAAACGGCGACGGAGGAGGCCATTTTCTCTCTATCCATAAACCGCAAGAGTTGCACAATTTTGCCGGATAATTTGCGGTGTCGTATCTTTTACACCTGCTCTGTCACACGCTGCTCTTTGCTGTAGATGCAGTTTTTATCTAGGTAATTGTGCATAGACATTATGTAACAGCTGCGCGAGAATTTCATATACGGATACGCACGATTGGGGTGTTAGTAATGTATCTGGGTAAAACGTACCATTTATACGACATCACCGATGGTGTAATTCGTAATAAGCGAGAGATTGCTTCGTGCTGACGTGGTAATATTTTCAAAATATAAAATGAAAAATCCTACATAATACTCACCATACACAACAGAGAGAAGCTCTTCGATGTCCTAATGATGAGAGAATAGTCAGAGGTGAAGAACACGCTGTGGAAGTACAAAGAATTTGTGGCACAAAAGAACCCGCGAGTTAGCGAATTCCCTGGAGCCTAACACAGCTACGCTTAATGCGCACATTACGATACAAATACGGTGAAGAGAGTGAAGTCAAGCACGACAGATACAAACTAAAATCGAACTCTGATGCTAAGCGCACTCCTGAGTTCCTCGAGGACATTTAATGTTTCTGAACGGAATAACAGCGACAAGAAAAGTGTATAACTATTCTGCTGTTGAAACAAACTTCAGCTTTTTTGAAATACAGATTGGCGGCAAAGCAATATGGAAAAATTGAAGTTCTTTTCAATTTATAAAACGAATCTCTTAGCGGCATGGTTTTTGAAAATCTCACTCTTGTCTTTGAGAATCACAGCACATGCACCGTGGGGCCAGAAACTTCTGATACGCGACTTAAAAAATCATTTCACAATGAAACAAACGGAAGGATATATCAGCGAGGACTGTCAACTTTTTATACGTGTTGTATTCTAGAATAGAATCCGATTTTTTGGAAGTACTACAGGTAATCGGTTATCATGGAAAGCCACTTTTAGCTCAGGACGCTAGTTTTGTTTGATAGGCTTTTGTGGACTAAATGTTTCCTATGAGGTACTATCCTGCACGTAAGCTTTAACATATAAGCATATCACCGGAATTGCTTTTTTTCGCTGCGACTGTCAATCAATATAAAATCAAACCCTTACGGTACTGCTCTCGCGTTGCTCTATGAAGGGACTACAACATAACGGCAAATATCAACCACCTGCATTCCCGTGCTTTCTCCAGTTGTAAAGTACTTACGAATATATTAGGCCACCAAGCTCTACATATCACAAAAACAAAATGACCCTATCTTCGTACTTTATTGACGAAAGGCTAGACTGTCTTCCGCTTTGATTTTTACAATGGCGTAATTCAGTACTATTTTCAACGAAAAATTTTTTCAAAAAAATGTTATTTTTCAGTAACTATTCTGATATAAACTTAAAATTAGCTTTTTTTGCTTACTGAAAACCACGTTTTATTGGGCTTTCCCAAAACTGGATTAGAGCGAAAAAGAAAGCGACTGGTTGAGATTATTCCGGCCATGATTGCTGCTAGTAAGACAAATCTTGTAGAAGAGTTTACTTTCATCTCGATACCTCAGTTTGTTCGACAAAAGGCTGCTATAAACATTCTCTTCGTTTGTGAAGGTTTTGTTGGCAAGATATGCATTTATGAATCAAAAACCGCAATAGTAATCTGGAATGATCGCAACATCGCTATTCTCTTCGGATGAATAGAGATTTATAACATAAGCTTTTCCTTTGGCGCCTCACGCTAATGCAATGCCGAATAAATATAGCTGAAGAACAGTGACGTCTATGGTTTTATTTGGTATATGAAAAAGATTGATTAATAAGGCATGCGGCCATTAGATTGAGCAATTGGGTTTTCTTTTAAACTATTATAAAAACAAACAAATACAATTTTATTTATTTTATTGTTTGATCTGTTTTTGTTTGAATAAAAGGGCCAAGAGAACATTGTCAAAAATTTGGTCGGCTATTTACGGCATATCTTACATAAATATGAAATTTATGCATGCATGACCCATGTATTCATGTGTGTATGAATTTATGCGCATATAAATATATACACATATTTTGTATTTATATTCCAGGTTGGTGTAGAATGTATGAATTTATGTATATATAAATATATATTTTCATATACATTTATGCAATTTGTATGCACTTATGTATTTATAGTCAGGCCAGCAATTCTAAAACCAACATTTTGCTGCACCGCGGCTGAATTTAGATTGAGAATACAATAACTCAGGATTCATAAAAGTTGGTCAAAGCCTTACACGCACATAAGAGTTCCGTGTTGGTCTTCTAATGATTTGAGTGTAACTCAGGTAAACACAAAGATTAGTTTAAAGTAGCTTTTCCTGTAGGTGGCTTGTGTGTAGCAGCAGTGGCACGCTCTCCCATTTGAATCGACGCAATTATACGATAAGACCGAACGTGAAAACTTCGTAGCAGCTATATGTCACCTGTTGGAAAAACAGGTAGAGTTGACATAAAATATACGAAGGTATGCACCATATAGTAATCTCGATGTCGTTTGTATTAGCCTGAAAATAAGATCCATATGATTGTACGGCAAGGACGCTTAACACGCCCAACAATAAATGGCGCGCAATGTCATGCGATACGGATGTGCACAGAGATATTAACAAAGATAATACAACGCAAAGATAAAAGAAAGATAACTCTCTTCACTAGTAGCATATGCGATTATGTGCAGAAGTTGTTCCAGCGTGTAATAACAAGTGTCGATATCTTGGCTTAGCCATTTCGTGTCATTAAACAGATCATTAAAATACGAATTAAATACACATTATTATGTACGGTGCCTATCCCTGCCGATACGCACGATACATGCTGAAATACTAGAAATATTAGAAGAGTATTACAATACTACGCTCATTAAACAGAAATTACCTGAAATACCTATTGATGTTACAAGCTCTATTTCTCATTAGCCTTACCCTTCCTTACTCAATGAATCGCAAAGCCTCGCACCACACGAGCGTCCCGGTGCTAACCTAGTAAGCTTACCCGAAAATAATTGATTAATGAAAATGGACGACTTAATCATGCGAAGCACCAATCTTCAACTATTTCCACAGATTTGAATATTTTTTTTCATTTAGCTACCTAATTTCAGCTCACAATCGGTATTGCCGCATATTTTGACATCGTATTTGTTATCGGATTACATGATGGATTTGTATAATAAATTAAGAACCCATTGGATGACAAACATAACGGATCATTCCAAAATACAGACTATTCCAAAATTGAATAAAGAGCCGCAACAGAAATTACATGACTCTTTCTATCACCTGAAATAAACAATTCGTTAGAAATCGGCAGAAAGTTAAAATTGTAGGCGCGATCTAAAGCAATTTTTGAAATATACTCCTCACAGCAATGTTGTTCACCTCTGTTATGGTGGGAAGCTGGCCCTTTCCCCGGTTAGAATCCCAGTGGCGGCATATGTATTTATGTTCTTGAAACGTACGGAAGTAATGCGAAAAAAGTGCTAGATTTTTAACAGGGAGACTTCTCAAACATCTTCGCTTCCCGATGGCATATTTAACATTCTGGCGAAACTATGATCGAACACTCTACACCAACCTGAATCGATAGACCGCGAAGTTAGTCAGTGGGTTGCACTACATTCGCCAAATCTTTCATAACTGGAGTGCTTGAGATGACAATTATCTTGATGCTCATATTTGAAGATGTTCTGGCAAATTTTTGGCAGGTCATATACCTCGCCGGTAGCACAGAAGACCATCGTTGTAGTAAAATGTGGAAAATGTGGAACGCCACATATGGAGATCCAGATGGAGCAAGTTAAGCTTCTCGACCTTCAACCCTCTATTGCGCTAATCATGTAGATAGTTGTAAAAGGTTTTGTTATGATGTCGCAAAACGAACGTTAAAGCTTTTGACTTACGTGCAGGCTATATAGATAGCCCCTACAAGGTAAAGTACGACGCCAATTAGGAGAGTACAAATAGCTATCGATTTCGTATGCCTGTAAAAAACAAATGAAAAGAAACCGATTTGCACTGGAGAATAGTTTTAGCGATACGGTAAAAATCGCGGTTGTACAATTACTCATCGTTTTTTAATCTAAGCCATTAGGCTACTATGGGCCAAACGAAACTGTTTCGATTCGGTCGAATTCGAGCACTAGAAATGGCTTTATGAACGGAGACAGCATGGCTTATTCATACAATTACGATCTCAACCATTTAACAAGTTAAACTAGTCTGGCAATTTCACAGAATTTTCACAATCGACGGTTAATTGGCCGTAATTATCGTAATGAATCGAGTGAAACAGACGTATTTCTATGTATCATCGAACTCGAAAAATAGATGCTCATCATTTGTTATTGATACAACGGCTAATTTTGGTTATTTCGTCACATTTATACTGCAATTAGTACCGGTAATGTAATTGGTACTGTGCAGTAATCATACTGGTATTTTGATTCTACCGATTCATATACGATACACTTGACTTTTTTTTAGCCATCACTTCTTAACCACTTGAACTGATTAAAAACCCTAAGCAAGACCTTACTTCAAAGTCCGCCCCTCACAGTTCAATATTCCTTTAATGGATAAGCGCTATTATAATCAAAGGAAAGTGCTACATATAGATATGATTATATAATTATTATCAACAATCTAGTCAAAGATTAATCATGCGAAAGGAAATAGGGCTCTTTGCTACAACATAATCCGAGAAGTACGCCGGCTAAGAAGTACATCAATCTGTTGACAAAATTATTCTGCGAGAACTACGTTTTTTCCTTTACGTAGATATCGTCACATCGTGGACAAAGTTACTCGCCTAGCGTCGGGTACTTGATCACATATTGTTAGAAGCTGTGACGCTCTTGTTGACATCTCTCCAGCTGTCTGGTGCACTTTCTGTGATCATCATCCGGTCGTTACTACTCTTGCAGGTGCGCACTGCGTTAGTCATTGCAGTGATCAACCCGACCTGCCTTTGTTGGTTAGATGGCACAACAATTATGGCATCTAGTAATTCTTGGGAAAGGCGCTGCAGCTGAGATGACTTATTGGGCACGACGCGAAGGAAGCTGATATAGCTCTGATGGACGGAAAATCCCCACTGGGAAAAGAAATTCAGTTTACTCCGAAGTTAGGGAGCCTTCGAAACTTCGCAAATAGTTACATTATTGGTAGTTGAAATCTGGTTCCCAGGTTTTTCAATCATCCTAAAGGTTATTAGAGAGGCATTCTCTCAAAACCAATTCAAAAGTTTAGGATGTCATGCTTTCTAAACATGTCCTGTAAGCGTGAGAGGCGGAAGACTATTTCTGGAAGTTCTTCTCACCGACACAGGAGCACGTAACAAACCGCTGAATGTCGCGAACGCATTTAACACACCTCGCAGCGGTTGGTATAAGGCCTATGTCGCCGTTCCCGATAGCTGACGAGATTAAAACAGAATTAAAATCGATGCGTTCATTCCCAATTCCACTGCTTGTTTAACTTCTTACTGCATTTAAATTTACAAAAGCAAATTAAGCGACTGAAGCTGCTGGAGTTGCAGGCGGTCTTAGAAGCGTTGCGCAATTTAGCTCGCTTGCCCCTTTACACACATCAACAATTTTTCATTCATTAGAAGTTTTTCATCTTCACTAAGGAATGCTCGCATCATCACAACGTTCTTCTTGGCTTATCAATTAGGCTTCAAAAGGGCGCAATGATCCGAATGGGTTCTTTCTCCCATATGAAAAGATATCACTGATATTGTTGAGTAAAATTAGATGCGTTTTAATATTTTGTTGGGTATGTCAGCTGCTTCCAACTGCCTTAGAAACAGATTTTCTTCTGCAGGCTTTGGAGGTCCTTGGATTAAACAAAACGGTCATGAGATGGTGTCGCTTGTACCTCTTAGGTAGAAGGAAATCGGTTAAAATTGCTGGCATCGAATCGGAGTAGCGCAAGGTTAACATCGGAACATCATAAGGTTCTATATTCGAACTTTGGTTATGGTTCTATCTGAACTTTGTTCAAGATCTTAAATTAGAACTTCTGCAGGACGACTAACTATAAAAATGGTGGTTCTTTACTGCTCAACGTTAGTCGAAACGCGGCCGAAGATGACATTCGTAACGCTTTTAGAAGGGTTGAAGACATTACCAGACTGTTCGAAATATTTGAATTCATAATTCAAATATCAGCGAGCAAATATCCGTGTACAGTTTTGTACACAGTAAATTGTAGAGCTATATGTTTCTGGCCATGAAGATACATTTTATCGTTACCCCTACGAAAACTTAAGGTATGTACCTGCTGTTTAATGAATGAAATTTTTTATATTGTATTAGCTCATAGTGACCGAGAAGCTAATCGAAGTTGAAAAATCGTTGGAATGCTCCTCTGACGAGGAAGAAGGTCAATTCACTTACAATCACTTCTACAGTGCTATTGCATTCTGTATCTATTTCAGTAACAGCGCGAGAGCTTAATATATAAATCTTCCAAATTCATACAAAATAATCTGTGAAATCAGTGATCTATCCCAAAGCAGTAGCTCAAACGAAACGAATCAGTACTATGTTCGTTTGCCGCTGGCTTAAGTGCTGTCACGGATGCAGCAACTTGCCTGATTTTCAATCACGTAGCTGTACATGTCTCCAACTGGTTCCACTGTTGATAGATTCGATTATAAAAATAGGTATGTCTAGGTATTTCTTAAGATTATGCTGTTGTCTTCGTTAGATTATCTTGTCGACTGTATAAACAGAGCTACTCTTTGTAATACTGGTCACATATATATATATATATATATATATATATATATATAAAGCCTTACGTAATTACATTTCATGTTGCAGGTATCTGCTGCAAGAACTTTAATGATTATACGTAAACTTACTCATCAAGGAAGTCGCCGGCAAGAGGAGTCGCATTTTTTGTGGATCTGTTGGACATATGGGCTGTTATTTTTTGTGCTCCTGATAGAGCTGGGGCAAGTTCTGGTAAAAATTTCTCTGATATAGTTTCCATTTCTTGAAACTTAATTATACCCTCTACTAGCGGCTTTGGAGACAGGGTAGGAGAAGCCAGTGGTAAGGTAGTGGATGTCAGCGATAGGCCAGAAGGCACTGATGATGGGTCAGAGGGGTTGGCCGACGATTTGACACTTCTAGCCTCACTACTTCCTTCGGAGCCCATGATTCGGGCGATCAGAATTCACCTTTTGAGGATGTGTACAAGTATCTTATATCAGCATACGCAATGCAGCTTCGTTTCCATTCCTGAAGCGGTAACTGAAAGCGTTTTTAGGTCCGTCGAGACCAATCATTATTCGCTGCGCAGAACAACTCCCAAGCCGGCTATACCGAATATCGTCCTTGTCCGAAGCTTCATTTGTTAAATCCGACTGTACAGTGTCATGTTATTAATTGACTTCGTGCGAAATGTGAGTGGGTAACGTAATGCAGTCCCTATCGCGCATTTTCATGACAAGCTGAGCAGCCCGACCGATGATCATTACAAGAGTGAAACAATATGAAACAACCACTACGGGGATAGCCGCATAAACTCTCGGAATCGTATCGGACGATGTCGCGCGGAAGGTTGAGAAATTAAGAATGTATCGTTCTAGAAGACCCAAATGTTAATTCAAGCACGTTTGGTACCTAGTCGTTTTATAGGATTGTGACACCATTTAGTCCGTTGGCGCAAAATGTATGGCATTGCTAAAAGTCTTTTCTAAATAAATATGCGTTTCTCCTTATTCTAATACATGTTTCTGTAGACAGCAGATGTTGAACCTGTAGGTAATATGCCAGTGATATGCAAAAGCCCGAGTTTTGCAGTAAGACACGTTATTTTGCATTGTTAATCGCGGACAATATCAGTAAGGTCATGCACATCTGCTTCTCTTACAAGTTCTAACAAAACGTCGCCGCATGTCGCAAAGCGCTAGACAATTGGGCTCTCAAGGAAAGGTTCATGGGCGCGAAATCCAACAAAACATGGGTGCTCACCGGACCCCTAGATCATGTGATTTACCGTCGTTAGACTTTTCTGTACGATTTTTTTAAAAAGCAAAGTAGGTAGCTACCGTACGGCCACCAAAGAGCTGAAGAAAAACTTCATAGTATTCGCTAATGAAACTTGACCTGCTTTAAGTACTCTTGGCACCTCATCTTCAGCATAAAAAAGAACAGGTAATAGCTCAATTATATTACATTCCCATTAATGCCATGAAATGTTATATCAAAGAAAATATCACAAATACCCTTATTTTTGTGTCACTTCGATCTCATTGAAGCATATATATATATATATATATATATATATATATATATATAGAAAGACCTTATGCCTCCAAATGAAT
>MNPL01011631.1:9468-23320 GCA_002081605.1 Tropilaelaps mercedesae
ATGAATAGTCATTTGATAGAGAGGGGGGCAACGGCCGAAGAATCTACAGATGTATATGGGAAATGGATATCACTATTTTGGGGAATCTGCTATCAAAAACTTGTTAAATAGATATAGATCGCTTTCTTCTTTATCTCAGGACAACGTGTGACAATACAGGTCGGTCATGCATTGGACAGAAGGGGATTCTTGCGACAAGTTGAATATGCACGCAAGCACAACGCGCTGCGTAGATGAACGATATAGGCTGCTACAAACAAACACATGTAAATGACAGAGCAAACAAGTCCCAAGCAAAGAGACACTAATCCCAGAGTATTTTTATTACCACTTTCCCTACTCAAGTGTCTATTGCCCTGCTAACTAGAACATTCTAATTAATCTACGATGAGGTGTAACAAAACGTTTAAGGCAACTTTGTGACAAGTAACATTGTAGGGCCGACAACTAATTCGACGTCAACGAAATATTACGTGTATACGTTTCAATCAGAGCTGAACTGTATTAACTATTCTCTTTTACAATAACGTGAACACTCGGTTAATGGTCAAGGCCCAAATTCGACTTCTACTTTTAGTGACGAATCAAATGCCTATCTATCATGGATCCACATACGATGGATTGAGATAAATACGTTATGGACATGTTATATAATGATTGAGATGGTATAGTGATGGTGATGATATATAATAGAGATGGTATACTTTAAGTGTCCACATATTTTCGTACCCGCTGCTGAGGTTCTGACTGAAGGAAATGATGTCTTCTCACTTGTGTACCTTATTAAGTAACAGAAACTAAAAATAAGATTAGAAACAATCCTATGTATCCCTCGTCCAACCAATGAGCTATGCTCCGATCACCTGCAGAATACCTTCTCCATAATGCTTTTCCAGACCTTTTAGATTTTTTCAAAAATTGCCCACAAGGGTGGATAAGTAATGGTTCCTTTAACGACGCTGATCATCTAAAGTATACTGAGCCGTTTACTGTTAGAATATTGCAACTCCTACTAAAACAGCTACATCTTCGAGAAACTAAAAAAGAAACATAAAAAAAAATATTGCGACCACCAGTACCAACAACAACAATAATAATGTAAAACAACTTTAGAGGTCTTCGTTGCGCGTTTAGTGCCGTCGTTTAGTCCACCGTAGGGTTACCTTATTGATTTTATTATCGTTCATTTTGATACCGTGTTATCATTATTATTATTACTATTGTTTTCGCGATTTCTGTAGAGCGCATCGCGTTGACGGAGGCTAACCTTTAGCGGAGCTGCCCATTCGAGTTCCACCGAAACCATGGCTTATCGCGTTACAGCGTATCACGTTCTCTTTAGTTGTCCTACCGTGCCGACTTCTGAAATTAAGGTAGTGATTGTCGAAGTAAAAGAACGAACCAGGCGCCAGCGAAGGCAAAAATGACGGTGTCTACACCGACAATGTTGACGACTATGACGGTGATTATATTGATTCATAGGTTACGCTCCTGGTGGGGCGACTCGCTGGACGTCCATCTCGTTTAAGGTGCCGCACGCGAAGTAATCGTCTCGCTGCTGTCGGCAACGACGCGAAAATCGCTCCTCCGCACCCGAGCAACAAATACGCGAGGTTGCCATCATCCTCGTGCAGATACATACTTGCACACCGGGTGTAAAACGTCAAATCTAATTGGCGTGATATATATGGCGATCATACATCGTGGGCGGTGCGATCTGCTGCGTAGACGAGGGAGGATCACTCAAGCCACGTTCCCCCTCCTCTATACAAGAAACATTTTGTAAATACGTAATGTGTTGTGGCGGGCGTCAGGGGTGGTTTCTCTTGGGTGCCGTATAGCCCTCTGACCGACCACGTGGAGCAAGTCAGTCATCTTTAGGTGTTTTTGTTGGCCCAAAGTTTGAAAGCTGACTTCTTCTTAATAAGTCCCGCCGCGACACTACCCCTGACGGCCCCACATACGCCAGTGTATCTGTACATAATATATTAATATCTCTATATAATATTATGCTCACGAGGCAAAAAGACTATATTAAATAAATGTTACAATGTCCTTGCTTTGGAACCCGTAAATTAGCACTCTTTTGTTTCTACTTATGGATAAGTGGAGTATAGGTATTCCTTTAATTAGCAAAAATAATACGAATAATAAAGATGTGTTTGTATCAGCAGTCGCTCATAAACCTATATATGTATTGCAGATCACTAATATCAAATACATTACAGAAATCTACATGAAAGATGGTCTATAAGTCCTTAGCCATTTTCGAAACTCTATAAAAAAAAAAACGCTTTTTGTTGGAAATACTGATCCCACTTTTATCTTCAAATTGACAAAAGCATTCGTTTATAATCGAATTAGCCTTAGCTATATTTTTTTAGATTATTGATATAAAATCTTTAAAGACGTTACTGTGACATAGTATCTAATTTACTTTCGCTGCAAATGATCAGCGTCGAAGTGAACGACAACTGGGTTGAACAAGACGGTGTTACATGCCACCCAGCTCGGCAATGAGACATTGCGCTATTCTAGAAAAATTATTTGGGTGCGCAATCTCATGTAACGAAATATTCTCGTTATTTAAAAATAGAAGATTCTGTGTTAGGTTGTTACGTTAGCTCTAGCAGACTGCTTCTTTGGCGCTCTCTAAGGATCATCTACTGGTCTGCTGCTTTTTTGGATGTTTGTCTTAGATTTGCGAGACGGGCTGCCGGGGCACAATGGTACCTCGACGACTAGACATTATACGGATTTACTGGCATTATAGGTAGACAGACTATGAATGAAAATTGACAAGGTATCTTCATAGCATCAGGCGCATGATGCATTTATTTTGCCCTCCCATTGTCAGTTCTGTGTTCCAGCTCTATTCAACATACCTAGAGGATCTACAATGATGTAATTTTATTTGCAGACTTTGCGGGGACCCATGGGCTGTTGTCATTTTACAGCCTCGACTTTGAGAGAACGTCTCCTACATTAACGTTATATCTTTTGACTTTACTGCTATAGTGTACACACAATGGTTTTCGGTTAGTACAGAAGATTTTACATTGTATTCTTCGAGAGCCGTTTTGCATTTTTTGTCAGTTTTGGAAACCGACGCGGTGCTCACTTCGGCCGGTGCCGATGGGCACGATACCAAAGTGGTGGAGAAAAAGAATTAGTGCAGCAAAGAAAAACGTTTGTAATCGTTCATCGTATCAATAGAGGTGCCATAATATTAGTATTAGCGGTCATTTATTACGATAATAGCCCATTAAAAGAATGGGCTGTTTTACTTTGTTGTTGGGATATTTTTTGCAAAAGAAAATGGATCAAACTGCCCTTTTCGCCCATCGTAAGTTTGCGATTTGCCATAGAAATTCGCAGAATATTGCTATGAAATTTAATTGGTAAAAGAGGTTTCTCATGCTATCTAATTCTAAGCAATATATTAGACAAGCTGTATCTCGGTTTCACTCAGCGCTTAAAATGGCTTCACAAGCGGAAGAGGTAACGACATGCGTATGCGAGTGTAACGAAAACATCCACCATTCTTTTAATTGCTCCGGTGTTAGCATGACAAAAGGTAAAGGTAAGCTAAAGCCCTTGAAGAGAAGTTAGACTTAGTGTTTCTGAAAACTGTTAATTTTGTGGGACGATCTACTTCGAGTCATTTTGGTCGCTCACTATGTACCTCCGTGCTGTATGTATGAAACATTTAAAATACGCGTCAGCTATCACTAATGCATTGTCTTCGTAAAAAAAACTATGACAAAGCGCGGAAACTTCGGCGCCGACTGATTTTTACACGCCTTGTGCTACACAGTAAATAAAAAGCCAAGCATGACCATACGGATACACATTTAGAAGGTGTTCACGTTCACCCTTTATTACTTTATTGTCAGCAACAATCATCACTTTCTTCATAGACCTTCCATTCTCCGTATATATTTAAAGTTTTGGCACGAAATATGTACATTAATTAACTTGCGTGGCCGGTCCAGTGCAAGTTAATTGTAAGAGCAGATTCCGGAGATACTGTAGCAGCAATTGCCTGCGGAAACAGCGTGCAAGCTGAATGAAACACCGTTCTATAGTAACGTGTCTTCACAACGGAGATATTCACCTATATCGGCCTGATGGAATACGACGATGGTCATCGGATCGGCGTTCCTGCATTCTATTGTAGCTTTCGCTGCAACCCCAAAGCCTATGGGTAAGTCAGCCATGTTGTAAACTACGACTCCCTGGTAACGGTCCACGTTTTCTGAGATCCGCGACACGCCACTTTTCAATATATTGTGCCCGTAGAGAAATTGCTGTTCAGCGTTAGGCTTAAGCCAAAGTTTTCCTTTTGCATATGGAGCAATCTGATCCAAGGCAGTTACATGCAGACGAAATTTACCTTCACAAAAAAGAAAGCAAACAAGACAATCCAATTAAAAAAGCGTCACATATTTAACAGAACACCAACGTTACTCATTAGACCTGAAATTCCTTCATCTGATTGCCATTTTCAAATCCCATAAACCATCAAAACATGGTTTTGATTGGTTTGATTCGATTGAAACCATGTCTTCCTGTTACATAAAAATTAGAAGAAGAACCTCGGGGTGACAGACATTGCAAATGAAATGGAATGTCATGTTATGGATAAAACACTAATTAAAAAACCGCATACCGGGCTATTAAGTATAATGTATTATATTGTTGTAATGCCAATATTTCTCCCAACGCTAATCTCTAATTATTGAATTTAAGGTCCAAAATAATATAAGATAATCTTGGACTTAACTGGCTTATTCACAAAAACGAGAGGTAGCAGCGTTCATTCTGTTGTTCCATTACTGTACCAAACCGAAAGGCCTCGTACGAGGTCTTATATTAAACATCATTGACAGCCTAAACGCGCGTGAACGTAATTAATGCACAAGCATTAAGTGAGGTACGCAGCATAATCATTATAAACCATTGGCTTATATTTACCATTAAAAAAATACAGTTTTTAGCTAGCTGATACCGACTGTTTTCCGTTACATTTAGCCAGCTTCATTAAACCGACCCTTGTTTTTCATTAAATCAGTCTTGCTAAATGTACTCGCGCCATATTCGTAAGGAGTGTCACCTAGCTCGTTTGACATACCTGACTTAGTGAACTTTCCGAAACAAACACCCATCATGAGTAATTGTTCCCTGGGAATATTGCAAGCCGCTTTAAGGACACGCTCCGAAATGTAAAACACTCGGTCCTTTTGTATACGAAAACAGTATATTCCATCTTCTCTGTCAATGAGAAGTTTAGCTGATCCTCCGATGAACTTATCTACCTTCTCTAACAGTGCCTTTGTTTCGTCGTTTGTTAAGGGCCGCATTTCTTTATTAAAATGACTAAGATAATATACCACTGTACTGAAAAAGGCGACAAATATACTTTTTTCAACAAGATCAGGTGAAACTCAGTAGTCAAATGTTTCTCGAGTCGGAATAGAACAAACTTGTGTAGATACACCACGTGCTTCCAAGCAAAACCGACACACGACTCATCTGCCGAGCGTGTTCCGTTTTGTCTCAAAGAAAGCTCGACAACACGTATTTGCCTAGGCAAACAAAGGTTGCAACATAAGTAATTATCTAATTTCGCCGAATGTGAAATGCAGCTAGCTAAACTAACACGCAGAGCCAGTATCAGGTCGGAAAGTTTTTGATTATCATACGGCAGAATACTGTTAACGCTGTTATCTTACCGCGGTGACATCTAACTGAAAGCTACGAATATATGTTTATAAAGTTTTATAAAAGATATATTTATAAAGTTTTAAAAGATATACGTATATAAAAATTTATGAGTCACATGGTTACCGACAGCTATAGAAATACTTACATTTTCTTAGTGACGGATCTGTCTTTTTCCTTTGCCATTTGAGCCTATGATTAGACGAATAAATGGGTGAAAGCTTCTTGCATCAAGGGAAGCACATTACATTCGCAATGACAACAATATATCATAGACCCGTATATCATGGACTCATTTTTGAAAAAAGTCATTTTTCAACAAAGAAATGATCAAGAATGTATACGCAAAAAGGGCGGAATCAAACATGACGGTCTTAGAGATGAAGTCGAAGAGTTACATCCGCGAGCGTTCGAACGTCGTGTGTGTGTTTTTAAATCTTCTCCAGGTCGCTTATTTAAATAATTTATAATGTGCTTTAGCCATCTAAGGATTTCAACGCAAAAACGACAACGCTTACATATGAAAAACTTACTTATGACTAGCGATACAAATTACATCTACAACAGATGAATGAATGCAAGAAATCGATGAGCAATTTCATTTGCGAATTTTAGCTTTGAATTTACAATGGCGGTTACATGACTACTAAGGTCCATGTCCATAAACACAAAATGTCGAATCAAATTCTCACCGAAAGATGTGTTTTAAAAAACGTTATGTTTACATTAAAAAATTTAAGCTGCTTGTATTGCAATACGCACCAATGAGCGAAACTCTACATAAAATTTTTCAGAAAACACCGTACGACATCATGAACGGCATTTTAAAGAATGCGGTCTTTAACGTAAGTGTTCGAAGAAATTTACTTTGTGCCTACCCCAATTTCTGTCGTTAGAATAATTTTTTTAAATTAAAAACAAACACTCAGACGCACTTCAAAGAAATAACATCTCTATAATACTTAAAAATCGTCGAAAATCGTCTCTTAATCTAGTACAGTAGTAGTAATCTAGATACATTTTTGCAAAAACAAAAAAAAAGCCTTTAGCAGCCTTCCTTTGCAGCCTTTAGCATACAAGTTTTTGAGGACCTTTTCTGATTTAAGATCAGACCTGTTCTTGTTTTTGTTTTGAACGCGCAACAGACAGAATCCGTACAAAGAGTATGTGCCACCCTGACGCATGCAAGATATATAACCGTAATCGAAACTACCGGTCAGCTTGAGTAGTATCTATTTAATAATATCACGAATAAAACGAAGTGCCCTTGCACTAGATGTAGCTTAAAGGCTTTAAAGGTTGAAGGCGATGTATTTCACTAGGAGAATTTTGTCTATGTTTTCAAATAGACAACAGGTGAGGATTCAGCCTTACAAGGTAGACATGTACTACAGTCCGATAATAGCATGTCTCAATCAATCTATTAGGTTGTACCTCTACCTCTGTCACAGTAGCCGCCGTACTATGTGCGTTCTTAATGCTTAAGAAGTGTGGTTTTTGAACTACTCCAACTTACCCTCCGAGTGCTAAAGAATATTAAGCTTTTCTGCGAAACCGTGCACGAACTGTTAATTCTACATTTAGCGCATGGTATGGTTTGTAAAAACTGCATTGAGCTGGTCATCCGACTTGATAATTCTGCTGCAAGCGAAAAGAGATTTATTGATTACTGCCACTAATCTAGTAGTTCTAGTAATTTGGGAGATCCCATTTGCCTTGAACGCCGGAAAGATTTGCCTTGTAGGCTACTTCTAGCACACTTTGCAGATTTCTTTTGAACGTTGCCAAATTGAGTGATAACATCAAGAGCTGTTTTAAATCCAAGTAAACGGACATGGTAAAATGATGCGGTTAGGTCATGTCATCGACGACACGTATCTCATTAACTTAGATGCAGTTGTCTTTCGTTGGTATAGCAGCTTGCTTTAGGTTCTGTATCGTGTTCACTTGGCACGGCATAGCGGCTTGCTTTAGGTACTATACAGTGTTCACTTGACACGAGCCGACTACACTGGTTTTGGATACACATAGCTAACTAAGCGTATACCGTGCACGAAGTAACGGAACAATTAACAAATGCGCAATATATTTTTAACGCCAGTTAGATTTTTTTCTCGTTAGGGAGCTTAAGTGTCTCGCGCAGTAGCTTGTGTACTACAAAACTCCACCTATCTTAAGATACAGAGAAATCTCCGACGTTGTCCTGCCATGATACAGAGGCACTGTTGGGCACCTTGGTGTGGTGGGTTTTGGTACTTTAATAATCATCTTCTTTTTGCAAAGTTCTATCGTATATGAAAAACATGCCAAAGGCACAGTCTGCGGGTCCAACTGTTACCCAGAGCGGAGCTGAAGTTAATAGGTAGTTCCTTGAGCCCTTGTTACATATTTTCATTCATTTAACAATATATAGATGTATGATAATGCCAACATGGCGGAACAACCGGACATTTTTACACCATCCATCCAGAATTAAAGGCGTGCAATGATGCAGTAAAAATATGTGTATGTGCATCTTATGTATGTGCATCTTATGTATGGCCTGACGTCGTTGACATAGCACGTGGAGTATACCATGGTATGCAAGGACACGTGCGTTATAGTGGAAATTTAAAGTTAGGTTCATCGGGCGGTATTTCCGTTCTTACTGCATTCCCTTTATTTAGAAATACAATTTCAAAATATACAACAGAAAATTTCTTTCTGTTTCCACAGATAGCTTCTAATGGTAGATGTGAACACTCGAAAGTCGTTTCAGAAACTAGTATAGCCAGTCGCGTTTCAGTTGATTCCTTGCAGTTTTTTTGCGATATTCTTCTTCAATTTTATAGTTTTCTCTCTCTTAATATTTTTTTTGAGTTTCTCTCGCTTCTGTTTGCTCATTCTATTCACGTTTCTATTTGATCCTTTCTGTTTTCTTTCCCGTTGCAAAGATTTTTTTACCATCTTCTTATTTATACGTTCTTTCGAGCCACCCACCTGTTAAAAATAGATATTATTGAATCGGATTTAATCTTAGTAAATTCAGGAAAATTTACTGTAATCCAAAATAAAGCTTCCAGTAGTGAAGATGCCTCAATTTAAATTATATGATTATATTGTTACTATACCCGGGCAAATCCTCTACTTAGGAAAACCGTTGTATGACAAGACACTTTTTGTGATCGACTTTTCACCTGGGCATTCTTCGACATTGAGATCATTCCGTAAGTGCTTTCACTCGGCCTCCTCTTTTCAATAGCAGTAATTCGGATTGAACGACTCTTAAACGTTTTCCCTGAGAGCTCGAGAGCCGTTAACGCGCCTGCTGATTCTTTAAATACGACGAATGCGATTCCTTTTCCGTCGCCTGAAACGTTTCCGCGTCTCTACAAAGTTAGGTTAATGAATAGCAATGCGCAAAGATTTCAAGCAAAAATATTATGTAGGGTGAAAGTAATTTTGGACTTGAAAGCGCGCAAGTTGAAAGTAAATTTCACTTATAAAGGCAAACATTATTTTATCAGTAGATGATGATCATACATCTTGTCGTTAATTCAAAGCGTGCTTCAAGACCTGAACCATTTGCAATCTGCGAAACACGGAGGTTTGCATGATGTGGATTTGCATTTATAAACTTGAAAAATATTACATTTGTTTAAGGTTGTTTAAAGGTGATAATAGTGAGAAGCAGGTAGCTTCAGTAATGCATACACTGTAAATAACGTTAGATACAAATTCACCTTGCACTGAATACGTGTAGAAATATGAAATGAATAACATATGCATACGAAAAGAAAAAGCAAGGTAAATAAAATTATTACCGACCGGTTAAATTATCTCTGACAACGCGAACATAGTCAACTTCACCGGCTTCAGCAAAAAACTCCCAGAGTTCATCGTCCGTAGTATCAAACGGCAAATTGCCGCAAAAAACGCTTCTCTTTGGTGGGACAGGGGACGCATCACGTCGATCTACTCGAAGATGGTGACCTTCAAACTCGATGCCGTTCAGTTTGAGAGCTGCAGCGATCGATTTCATCTCGGCAAAAACCACGTAAGCACAAATCTGGTTGCAATAGGAATATTTAGAGGAAAATAAAATTATTCGTCATCCATTCTAATCTACAAAATATTTTTAGGTTTCATCGTCAGCCAATATTTAACATCTACGATCTCTTTTTGCGTTACTTCGTAAGACGAATTACCGAATGAACGTAAATGTGCAACCCGTGCACCGCTGTGTCTTCTGTGGCCGCGAGACGTACGCGAATGCATCGAGCTACTAATCTCGATCTACTCCAATGTATCCTTTATAGAGGTGTTTGCATTAAATTACATTGATTTTTGAATATTCATTTTGAAAATTGGAACTACGCTAGGGTAGCTTGCCAATGCGAAAATTCATAATTATTTGCAGTCCATATGGAATTCTTACTGTCCTGCCTACAAACAGTTACATTGTTATTGACACTCAAGCTTGTTCAGTAATTGTAGTAATGATGAAGGACACACATACCGTAGTTCCCGGCTTGATAAGCGATCGTTTCTTGATCGCACCCTCGACGGGAATCGAAGATTTCAGTGGAACAGCATTGGCAAATCGCACGAAGAGGATATCTCCACAAGAGCCAAATATTTTCTTAATCTGTTTTCTACGCGTCTTCGGGGGTAAATTTTTAACGAAAATTGTTTGGGATACGTACGTAGGATCATTTTCGTAGTATCGGAAGTTTCGCTGCTCGTCGGCCCCGTTTGTATCCAGAGCCACAGTGTTCATTTCACTCTCGCTTTCACCTGAAAGGCAAACGGATTTGGAAGTCTAAATAATTGAAATGCCAAACTGCTGCGGTACCGTTTTGCATTTATTTGCCGCACAATTATTCCATAAATACAGATAACATGCACTATAAGCCCAAAAGTTATAGCTTGCTTCAAGCCACTCAACTAAAAATTGGATTATTGCACAATGATGTATTATTTACAGATTGATTCTGGTCATTTACGTTGATGCTCCGATATGACAATTCTAGTCGTTATTGGTCAGTCAGGAAATAATATAATATGATTAAATATTAAATTTTCGTTAAATTAAAAAGATCTACCTCGAATGTATTTATAGAGGGGGACAGTTACTAGACGTTTGTTTTCTAATGAAGCTGATATCGTTATTGAGCTCTTTAGAATGGCGTCAAAATTATAGCCAGAAACATGAAGCGTAGTAAGGAGAACTGAGACAGATTCAACCCAAAACTGTGTATAAGATTTAATGCATTGTGATAAAAGCTACCAGGTACCATTCTGGTAAAAACCAAGAGAAATGAGTAAAAAAATCAAACGCTCCTTACGTCAACAAAGTATGCCCAAAAGAGCTGACCAGCAGCTTTAGCTGTACGGAGCCTTCCATTTTCAAGTATTTCGAATAGTAGTAATAAGAGCTGCGTGTACGGTTAATTACGTATGGCCAAATACCGAAGACGACTAACCTGGTTTTCTGTCCATAACAGCTGCATTAACTTTTTTAGACTGCCTTGTTTTTTTTTCACGAGATTTAATTTCTCCATCTTGGCAATCTTGGTAGACAAACTCACTGCGCTTTGACAATTTGTCCGTGATCTTTTTGCTAATTCGGAAAAGAGCAGCCTCTTTATTGGTCATGGTCTTTGGGGGTCGGTTAAGAACACTATTTCCTCCTTCAGGAACTTCTGGAGTTTCGTCAGTGAGCCCGTTAGCCTCATGTCTTTGCGGTATTCTGTAAACGAAGCGACCTTTTTTCACCATTCTTTGAGATGAATCGGAAGCGCTCCATTCCATCACTGTTCGTTTTCTGGATTTTTGTGCTGGCTGCTCGTTTTGTGTGCTTAGTTTCCTTCCAACCTCTCTGGGTCGCTTTTGAGGCTCAAACTCCTCATACATTTGCTTAACGTGCGTCAGTTTTACAATACCGCTGGGATTGTCATCCGAGGACTTCCTGCCGAATAGAACTGATAACGAGCCCGCCACATAGTCAGCCATTATTTTGCCCACTCACCGACTGGTAGCCAATTCACTCTGAAATAATAAAGTTTAATCAGTTAGGTTAGTATTTTCTTTGTGCGCTCTACTGGTCTTTGAGGAGATCTAAGGCGCATATTAATAATGAAATGTTGCGTAATATCCTTAAGGACAAGGATGATCCCCACCGATGATGATACGGTCAATCCTAACGTCGTAATAGTTGATAAACGATGGTTTATGAAACGATCCAATAAGTTACATGCCTTGTTGAGTACTCAGAAGGTTGATTCCTAGATGATTATCTTGTGGCGCTTGTTTTTTACTCCTACATCCGAATAAATGACGAACGCAGAAATTTATTTTTTATATAGATTGAAGTGTAATGTTTGTGCTATACTATTAGGCCGCCCGAGATAAGTGCACTTATATGTTTTATTTCAAACCGACTGTGGTTTCTTATCTATTTGTACCAATATCTACAAAATGACAGATTTTATGCAAGAGTTTACTTGTAATTTTCAAGTTTCAATAAACTATGAATGTCACGTCTTGGGTCAAAGCTCCACAAAAATTCTTAATTAAATTAGCACTGGATATAATGTTTGATCTTATCATTTTCGGATGTACGGTAGCTAACTTTCGTTTCAAATCTACTGAATCGAATTAAATGGAATAAATATTACAAGGAAATATTTTACCTTTTACCGTAAAAATTATAGCTGCCAAGCGTCTGCCGATGTCGACAATAATATACCTTTTCGGGTGCTCGCGAACTCGTTCTTCCTTTGACGGGCACTGTATTCGAATCGATTTCAAAACAAAGGTCGAACCGGCTGCTGTTGTGTGGACAATCGATATGCGTTCAAACGCTGCTGATCCATACATACCGCTTCAGCATAGTTTCCAAACATTCTTCCCTTTCTCACAACTAGATGCTGGAAACGGTATCGTATCCAACCCCAATTACCAACCAAGGCTCGCGCAGGACGTGTTCGATATTTGTAAACCTTATGGTCTATGGTGGAAAATAAAAAAACAAAATTATACACCGTTGATTTGATCGACTAGAGTATACGGCATTGTTTCGATTAGTAGTGTTGTCGTGTATCAACGTCATTTTCACACCTAACCTTGACCAACATGCGAACAACAGAGCCTGCTCAACTTTACAGAACAGATGTTCTCTATGATAACTGCCGCAATCCAAAACCAAGAAAGATTCCGTTCCGCGAGATGCTGCCCATGCAGCTTAAGGATCGAATATCTGGAAAAAAAGGAAAATCATCTGGTAGGAACATTTCACTATTTATCACAGTGTCTGTATTTTGCATTCGTATAGATATTCCTTGTGATACGCATGATTCCCGTATTATTTTGTTTTAGAAAAACAACAAGGTTTGAAAGAAAAGAGAGATATTATAATGTATGCATAGTCAAAAGAAGCCAGAAATTTTTAAATATTTAGTTTGGTGAGCACGGATGGTAAATTAACTTATCTCTATTTTTAGTGTAGCACCGCTCTTAGAACCTTAGAATGTGGCACCCTGATACCCTTTTATCCATATTATGCTGTTACTATCGAATGAGAACAGTATGTGATTTTAAACTCTGTTTCAACTTCTTTATAAATGCATACTATTCACAAAAAAGCGTAACGACCATATATTTAAAATGCCAAGGTCTAGATGTTCACCTTCCGGGTTACCGCTGTTATGCGTAAGTATATTATTCCTGTATATATCCAGACTTATAGTGGACGAAGATTATGAAAAAAAAACAATAAACATGATTGTTCGTTCTTTAATTACTGTATGATTACATGTCTGCACAACTTTCAGACGTGTGTTGTCTTCCTGAGATGATGAAGTTGTTTACTTGTTTGAATAAAATGGAGTTTGATTCATCGAAGTGTCCCAATGAAGTTAAAGCCTTCGAAACCTGTTATACGGATACTCTGGTACGTAACTGGCTATTCAGAACTTATAAACATTTCCTACGCATGACGAATAATCAAAAAGTAACACCGTTTTGTAAACATACATGAAACCACTTGATGTTATCATTCGCAGCTTTTTTTATAGAAAAGCTGACATAGTGAAAATTTGTTTAGAATACTATATATATATATATATATATATATATATATATATAT
>MNPL01011631.1:27782-52403 GCA_002081605.1 Tropilaelaps mercedesae
TGTGTGCATTGTTTGGCTGAAGTTAGCGAACTGTCGAGACATCTGGTGGCTGCAAGAAAAACCAGAGAGGCGTTGCACGTTTTGCCAACACACGAAACAAAATAGTGTATGCTGTCGCTTTTGATGATGATGATAACGGAAAGGAGCATCTAGAATAGTTATTCATTCATTTGTTCTACAATTAGAGTTATAGTAAAGGTGACAGTCTTTGACAGTCGCTAAGGAGTATAATAGTAGTTAAGAGAAGCACATATAGTAAATATATTTTTGGGGACAGACGTATGAACTATTTGATATTAAATTAGTTCAAGGTTAGCACGTGCGCATATCTCTTCCGATCTGAATAATTGGGAAATACTGCGGCTCAAATAAGTAAATCGAATAGCAAAACAGAAAACTAATTTTTATATTTCCGATATGAACTTTTGAAACTTGCATGTGTCACTAAGGCGTCGGATGAGGGTGGTACCTAAAGTGCATAACACATAAAAAATCATTGTTAAGGGAGCCATATGCTACGAGAACGTGGCAACCGTGGCGTTCACATCGATCATTGAAAGCGTCGACGTGTAAATTGTTGAAATTAACATTCTACAGCTGGATTTGGGAATAATACGTGAATTAAATTGTTTCCCTTTCAATATTATTTTTTATTGTATCCCATCGTGGCGAGAAGCTAAACTTTAAGACAATGCGTATTTGATTCCACTAGTGGCGGGATGCGTAGCGTGCTGCTTTATCAATGTTAAGAGTTCGACACTCGTTTAAGTAAAAATTATCTCTCAAGTCATTACCATCATCACAGCTACTTATATTTGACCAGCAACTATTAATCTACAATTACTGCTCTTAATTTACGCAACTTTTGAAGAAAGTTCTCATTTTTGAAAATATAAAGAGTCTAATGTCGAACATTATTGGAAAAAAGTATAAGTCTAGTATCGACACACTAAATAATGTGAAATCTCGCTGGCTATAAAACGCATCGGTTTGGTTAGCTTTTGAAGCACGTGCACTTCGACTGATTTCCCATTAAATCCCTGGACTTCAAAAGAGATTGTAGCAAGGTAAATTGATGATTTATCCGCCAGATTTGGACCAGAAATGCGTCGATGTTGTAAAATAACAAGCAAACAAATTTAACCAATTAAAATATAATTTATGAAAATTAAGCAACGCATCCTTATATTCTCACTTCAAGTGACAACGAACCAGAGCAGCCTACACCGACGCCTGTCATCGACTCGGAGGATGACATAAAAACGACAATAAAGCCTAACAAAAAGGATAAAAAAGTAAAGAAAAGACAGGACAGAAACGTAGAGTTTGATCAGAATAACCGGAATAGTCCTGATAACAGCGGAGACGACGATCATCCGCCTCAGCCAGTTAAAGGTATAAACGGCTTAGAAAAACTGAATTGTTCTCTTGGACCGTCAGGAGATACTTGGTCAGAGTCCTAAAGCTTCTGTAATCTTCAGTTTCCGATATTTTATTTTTCGAAATGGGGGAGTGTTCTTAATGGTCTGTTTTCATACCTCTTATTATTCTATTAAAAACATTAAATAATTACGTTTCGAGAATTTTTGTGACTTTGCATCACGTGGAGAAGCTTGACTCGACATTGGCGGCAAAACAATTGGTTTCTGACAATCGACTCAACATGGTCCGACGTTTAATGTCGTATGACAAAGCTAATTAGAGCGTACACAATTCGCAGCTAAGAAGAAAGAGAAAAAGAAAGTAAGCAAAAAAAAGCAGGATTCTGATTCGGGCGGGGACATAGACCTGGACTCTTCCAATAGACGCATAGGTGCACTCGGTGAGACTGATGATGAAATGGCGATTGTTGCTCCAAAGGCTAAAGCCAAGAATAAGACCAAAGGCGGGTTTGCTGCACTCGCTGTAGATGACGACACAGATGAAGTCGATGGTGAGTTTTCATGTACAGCTTCTCCATATTTTTTCATGTGTTCCGTTGTAACTGCTTATAGTCTACTTGTCTCAATGATTCATGAAATGCTCCCGTTAATATATGCATATTTGAATTTAAACATTTGCTCACTATAATGTCTCGAGTTAGTAAACCAAATATAGACTTACTGGGTGACCAGACTCGGCCGTATTTTGTTAACTCTCCAGTTGCTGCAGCCAAATCGAATATTAATGTTTCATAAGCACGTCTTATACTATTTTAAAATGTGGCCTGAAATTTTCTATCAGCTACGAAGTGTGTCATGGCGAAAAATGGTCATATTATAGAAAGGGGAATGTGTAAATTTTCGCTTATTCCTACCGACTGTACGAACTCTGAATATTTTATGATTTACTGAATTTTTTAACGTATCTTCTTAGACATGGACATGACATTTTTGAAACCGAAAAGTGGCTTTGCCGCACTTATGGACGATGGCGGAGGCGACGATGACCACGAAGAAATCGAGGAACCCGCCGAACTCCGTTGCAAAACGGAAAAACGAAATAAGAAGAAAGAAAAACTGATTGCCCCATTTTACAGTGATGATGACGATGCCAAGCCAGAGGATCATCTTAGCTCGGATAACGGAAAGGTTATAATAAAGTGTAATATCTGGTGACAATTTTTTTATAGTATATGCGTATATTTTCTACGTAGATATCACTTTGTTTTTTATTATTGTTATTTATTTTGTATAAACGAATTATATTAACTAACACTTCAAGCATGGAGGATCGATGAGTGCATGAAAATCCACGGCCCTTTGATGACGGTTTGTCTTATTCTAGCTCAGATCTTTATTTGAAAAATTTCAGGCGACAAAGAAGGAAAAGAAAGCCAAGGAGAAAAAAGGCAAGAAAGGTAAAAAGGACACTGTCGCCGACGAAAATGCTGTCGGTGAGGAAGACCTTGATAAGTTGTTAGCTGACATGAACATTGAGATCAATGAAGACGCCGCAAAGAAGGATAAGAAAAAAAAGAAGAAAAACAAAAAAGAGGCCGACGGTGCTGATCAAAGGGACGCTGCAACTGGCACTGGAAATCAGCCAAATCAGGGAAATGTGATGGAGAAACAGGCTGACGCATCCGCTGAACAAGACGGAATGGACACCTTTGCTACTCCTGCCGACATGGAATCTACGACGGGAGCTGCGGATGATAAAAAGAAGAAGAAAAAGGTTCGTGATCACTGAGGTGGACCTGATTTATCTGCGTATTAAAATAAAAAATAATTGCAACTGTATTATTTTAGGCGCAAAGAAAAATAAGTAAAATACAGGTTTGACTTTTATATTGTAACATTTGTGAGATGATGCAAATCTGCAATGAAAATTACAATTTACACACTGCATAAATAACAAATATGCTTAAGAGCAAAGCAGTTACAGCGATATTTTTATCATTTCACGTGAACATTGTTTAGCTGAAATGGTTGCCGAAATAGCTTAGTACAGTTGAACGGCGGATAGAAATACGAATATTTAGAAAGAGATGTGCGGAAGCATACGACCTCCAATTATCGTGAAAGCTGAGACCCCGGTGTGCGCTAAACGCACTTATACTGTATATGTATATCTGTTTTTTTAACTTAAGTCTGCTCTTTCATGACAGAAAAAGAAGAAAGATGAAAAGGAGTCGACCCCAATGATGGGAGTGAACGATGCTGGCGAAGCGAAGGACACCCCCGAAGACGAAGATGATAAAAAGAAAAAGGACCTTAAAGGAGCCAAAGGCAAAAAGCCGGGCAAAGCTGCAGTAAGTTGAAAAAGCGATTGCAATTCCCTGCAGTGAAGCACTGCAAATATCTCTGTAAACTCATTTAAGGTATTTATGGTTTTATACAGATCAAAGCATTTGCGTTCCTATCAATATCGATACGGTAAGCAAAACCAAGAGACTAGGTCACCGCAAATGATAATAGCTGTAATGCTAAGGGTTTTAAAACTATACTTGTTACTGTATAATAGTCTTACCTTGTTTGTCTAATGAAAAGTTGGCTCAGATGCAAGAGGCCTTGCGCAAGATGAAAGAAGAAGAGGAGCGTATGAAAGCTGATGCAGAAGAGAAAGCTCGATTAGAAGAAGAGGCTGAACGATTGCGCGTGAAGAAATTACAAGAGGAGAGAGAACGGAAGGAATTGAAAAAACAGCGTGACAAAGAAAAGAAAGACCGCCTTAAGGCCGAAGGTAAACTTCTCACTAAGGCCCAGAAACAAGCGCAAGCTCGGGCGCAAGCAACACTTGAGGCTTTGCGAGCGCAAGGCATTAATGTTCCAAATGTCGGTGAAAAGCTGGAAGGTGTTAAGCCTAGTCGAGCTCCAATTGGTCGGCGAAATAAGGATAAAAAACCTAGTAAGACAAACACGCCGCAGCCAACAATACCACAAGCGACGACCGACGAGGCAAAGGAACCAGAAGCGGTTCAGGTGGAAATCAAAGACGCCACTCCCTCGACCGAGACTGAAAGTGGCGCGACTGATGAGAAAAAGGTCGGCGACTCAGAGGATGATGTTCGCGAAGCATGGGACGCATCAAGTGAATCCGAGGATGAAACAGGTAGGTAAAGATAATAGTACTTTTATCTTTAGTTAATAACCAGTGTATATACACATTATGAGCTAAACTACTATAGGCTTTTAGCTTTGCCTGATTTTACTTACTGATCGTTTTGGTAGAGTCCATCTTGCACAAGTAGAAATAATGGTAAAATACCATGTTTTTGTATTTGTTTCTGAATTAACGAATATTTTAAGGAGGATAAACATACTTTATCGTAGATGAGTTGCTCATTTCCATTTTCGATGCAATAACACCTTGTATTTTTGATTTGTTCAAAAAACTCATAATGCATTGGAAATTTCCTTTTATGCTTCCAAGGGATGTTCCCCAAGGGAGAACGGTCGTGTTCTTAGAAAAATCATAATAAGCATACACATGTTTTACCGCTTAAGGCTTACGTCGTGGACATGTAATACCAAATTTCGGATTAAATATAACCTGTTTGCGTTTAATGATAAAAGTAGGTGCCGGAATGTCTGCTAAATGAGCACGCAAAGTGTATGCGCCAATGAAGTTAAGTCTTATCCAGGGCGATATTTTTAATCGGATTGTGTGTTTTTACATAATTCTAACTTGAACTGAACAACCAAAACACATGATTTTTTATATGAGGTCTGTATCAAAGGGAAGAAAAATATAATAACTAATTATATTTTTTTTATATGAGGTCGCTATCGAAGGGATCAAAAATATAATAACTAATTATATTTTCCGTTTATTGTTAGGTGAACAGGCTATGACTCTCCCCAGTGGCGGTGATGTGAAGGATGGTAATAAAGCCGTTGTCTTTACGAAAGCAGCCCAGAAAGCGACCGGGAAAACGGCTCTTACCAAAAGAGCTGAAGCGTCCTCAGAGGAAGATGAAGATGAGGACGATAGTGAGGACAAATCAACGGAAGAAGGATCTTCAGAAGAAGAAGAGGAGTCTACCGAAGAGGAACGTTGTTCTGAAGATGACGTCGAAGACCGAAAAGAGAAACTTCGCCAGAAAGTTCTCGACAGAATTCGAAAACGGCAAGAGATCAATGAGAAAAATCGTACCACTGAAAACCTTCGAAGTCCCGTCATCTGTGTACTCGGTCATGTCGACACAGGAAAGACAAAAATTCTTGATTATGTGAGTTTTGTTATACATGTATGTGGTTCATGTTAACATAACAAACTTATTGGAGACCCGTTTTAAGCTCGAAATTGTTATGGTAACAATATGTAAACAACAACAATGGTGGTAGCAATACCTATTTTAAATGTGTCCGGTTTCCCGTCCTGCATCCGGCTTAATGCATTTTTCAACTAAATCTTGAATTTATTATTCAGCGTGGCCGAAACTTCAGTACATGTGAACAAACACTCGTCGATAACCAGGCCCTTCCGTTCGCTAAATTATTACAGATACGTCGAACGCATGTTCAAGATAATGAGGCTGGAGGCATCACACAACAGATCGGTGCTACACAAGTGCCCCTTGAAGCTATCCAAGAACAGTGTAAGGCAGTCAAGGATTTTGCGAACAAACCTTTGCGAATTCCTGGAGCACTCATTATCGACACACCTGGGCACGAGTCTTTCTCAAACCTCCGCTCCCGAGGTTCATCGCTCTGCGATATGGCTATTCTCGTTGTTGACATTATGCATGGACTTCAGCTACAAACCATAGAGAGTGTAAACCTTTTGAAAAACAAAAAGACACCGTTTGTCGTTGCTCTGAACAAAATCGACCGCCTCTATGACTGGAAAGGCAACAAGCATAAGGATGTCATAGATGTGATTAAGCGACAGAGCAGCAACACTAAGCTCCAGTTTGATGACCGTGCCCGTCACGTGATAACACAATTCGCCGAACAGGGTTTAAATGCAGCGCTTTTCTATGAAAACCCCGACCCAAAATCATTTATTTCGCTTGTGCCTACCTCGGCCTTCAGCGGAGACGGGATGGGCAACTTAATTTCACTTGTTGTGGAGCTTACTCAGAGTAAGTTATTATTATCATTAATTGTAGTCAGCCGATAGGCGGCCAACAATGACAATTTAATTTATTTAATGGAGAGAAATTTAGTGCTTAAACTAGAAATGTTGAAGAAATGTCGTGTTGTGTGATACGCTAGTTAAGCACATGGCATTGTAACAGTAATAATCGATGGGTTCCCCCTTAACTGCTTTTTAATTGAATAGCGTTATTATTATTTAGAACTTATATACTTTTCTTATGTCGACTAAAATAATGTTTCTATCATATTATGTCGATGCTACTTCGTATCTCTTTCTGAATCCAGAAATGTTGGCTCCCAGGATCGCATACAGCGAAGAGCTGCAGGCTACGGTGCTCGAAGTTAAAGCAATCCCAGGTCTTGGTACGACCATCGACGTAATAGTGGTTAACGGAGAACTCAAGGAAGGTGACACGATGGTGCTCGCGGGTCACGAGGGACCACTGGTTACTCCCATCCGTTCGCTTTTAATGCCTCAACCACTGAAAGAACTGAGAGTTAAGAACGCATACCAGGAGTTTAAGCGAGTTAAGGGAGCTCAGGGAGTAAAAATCGCTGCAAAAGATTTGGATAAGGCCATCGCCGGCCTTAATGTCCTAGTGGCTCACCATCCAGATGAGATTGACATTCTCAAGGAAGAGATAGCCCGTTCCCTGAAAGAAGTTATGAGTGGCTTCAAACTACAGGAGCAAGGCGTGTATGTACAGGCGTCAACATTGGGGTCACTCGAAGCACTTCTCGTGTTTTTACGTGATTCAAAAATTCCCTATTCGGGCATTCGCATCGGTCCTGTTGTCAAAAAGGATGTCATGAAGGCATCGGTTATGCTTGAGCACGACAGCCAATATGCAGTAATATTGGCTTTTGACGTTAAGACGGATCGTGACGCCCAAGAGCTTGCCGACCACGTCGGCGTAAAGATATTCTCAGCTGATATAATCTACCACTTGTTCGACAAATTCACTGCGTACAGGTAGGACCATTTAATTAACCCCAAAATAACGAATTAAGTAAAGGAGTCTATGTCAAGGCGTGAGTTAGCTTGCAACTTATATGTTTGAAGTGCTACGGTGGACTCTAAAGCTGAATATTTTATTTACATACCATCTTTGTCAGTTAAATATTACGTAATATTTCATGATTTTTGTATATCAACATTCTAGAATAATATGGTGAGCATTAACAAAGAGCTGAGAAGAAGATTGGGCTGCGCTATAGTTAATGCGTAACTTTCACATATTCTGCGACGGCAGTTGTCTCTTGGGTGTTTGCGGCAAAGTGTTTAGAAGAAGGTACAATAGAATTCGTGGTTTGAATATCGAGTTATGACAATTCGATTTTCTGTGCTTTATTCCTTCTATACACTCACTGTTCATCGCTTCGATCAGATATGAATCTGGGCTCATGATTACCATTATATGTTCGTAAAGGATGGATAGGGTTCAGACCGTTAAACTTGAATCCTTACCTCAAATTTTATATGCATAGGTATTGCAAGATAGTTCGGAAGAGCAGATTGTACACCTGGCGGTGGCTGCGAGCGGTAATGTATAAGCTTTATGCTGAAACCCTGACTCTTGCCATGGTCAACGGGTTATGGCGATCAAGGCCCGCTGGTGTCATAGGATTTTTATATTCAGCTTCATGTGTCTTAGAAATCTTTGCAACAATATGCAAACGAGCTTTGGGCTTATTATAACAAGTGTAATGTTCATACCATGAACCATTTATTTAGCGTGTGCGTATATGCTAATGAAATAACCACTGTCTCAATGAATCATACCTTGGTGGCAGAGACGAGCTGCGCGCCAAGAAGCGTGAGGAATTCAAGAACATCGCAGTGTTCCCATGCAAACTTAGGGTGCTGCCTAACTGCATCTTCAACAAGCGTGATCCGATTATCGTTGGAGTCATGGTAGAAGCAGGAATCGTAAAGCTGGGTAGCCCACTCTGTGTGCCAAGCAAAGAGAATCTCTTCATCGGGACAGTTTCCAGCATTGAGATCAACCACAAACAACAAGAAACAGCTAGAAAAGGTGTTTCAGGACTTTAATTACAAACTCTTTGGTAGTAGATATTAATCGTTCAATTACGGTGACGCACAATCCGCTTTACCAAATTACGTGCCTATGATTAAGCACGAGAAGAGGTGCACTGAACCTATGTTTAGAACGAATTGCAGTAAAAATAGTTCAAGTTATAATTAATATTTATTTAGTCTTTAGTGCCGTGGTGAAAATTTTTGGGTCGAAACTGCAGCGTAGGTTACAAAACCATGCACTGTAGCGGTGATTTCATGCAGTGTGCTATATTTATGGCCAGTACTGCCGTATAATCATACCTGCTATATATCTCTGTCACATTTCAGGTGAGGAGGTGTGCATTCGCATTGAGAATACGACAGGAGATGCACCAAAATTGTACGGGCGGCATTTTGATAACACAGACTTGCTGGTATCGAAAATTTCCAGAGAATCAATTGATGCTTGCAAAAATCACTTCAGGGCTGACCTCAGTAAACAAGACTGGCAACTTATGGTCGAACTAAAAAAGGTTTTCGAGATCCTCTGAGAAGTGTGATTTAAATACGGGCACTAACCCCTGCACATTATAAGGAGTAAAGTTCCTCCCTCCTGTATTCTACGAGCACTTGTTGGCCAGTGAAAGGATTCACCTGTGCTCGCTTGAGAAACGAGCGATTCCAAATATCTAATATCATGACGTTGAAATGAGCAAGTCGCGGTCATGGTGATGACTCGCATATTTGTGCGATAATAGAAAACTTGACGATATATAAATATTTAGAGATACTATATGTTATTAATGTGTGTGTGTGCGTGTGTGCGTGTGTGTGTGATTTCGTATAACGTGGCCGTTTTCAAATAGTCATGTTAACTGGGAGCACAATGTCTTTAAAGGGATGTGTAGGTATTTAAACGCAGGCGTGAAGGAAAAAACTAAGAAATATTTCAATTTTGTCTGTCTAAAAGATACACGAAGTGCTAGTATGGTGTGTTACCGATGGATACGGGTGACAGTGTCAGAAAATTGCAACGTTGAACGTGAGATTTCGGTATTTGCCGTTGAGACGCTTTAGGGTTTGCCAACAGAAGCGTACCGTTATGCTGGAAAAGTGAGTCGACTGTAGTAAAGTAAAAGAAAAGACAGAAGGTAAATTTATCCACTTTGAATGAGCAGTGTTATCTCTTTGTTACGTTTGCAAAGGATATTTTTCGCTAAAGACAATGGTAGAATAAGGGCAAAGTTGTGGTCGAGTTGGAAGCTTTTGGTTTACGCTGTGGTAAAGGGAGAAACAATAATTACACTAACACTCAGTGAATAAATGTTGTATTATCTTTGTACAGAATACTAAAGATATCGTAATTTTTGCGTCAGTGCTTGCATCTTGACCATTAAATCTAAAAATATGTAGATAAAGCTGACTAAGCTAGCAAGCTAGTAATAATAACTACGTTAGCAAGTATGTTTTGAAGCGGAAGCTTGGCTCCAAAATGAAACTGTTATACATTTATATATACATATACATACCTTTCTACTCATTTATGGACGACAATCCGAAGAGGTAGAACAGGTCTCAATTGTGGTGCTACGTGTTCGTCTATAGAATATGCCACATGAAGGACTGAGATGACAGATTTATAACTTTTATCCTCGTGAAGTGAGAGCAAAAGATTGACCTAGAATTGTACAAACGAATTACGTGCTCAAAATCTAACCATGCACCTTTGCGCATTTCAAACAAGATTAAAGTTTAATGAACGAGTGCATAAGAGCTGAACACACTAAAACACGAGGAAACGACTACTGAAATACAATAATTTATTACATGAATATAATAAGTTTTCTCTCTTTATACAATTCGCTTTGTGGCGGCCACAAAGAATACATTATTTTGGTTGATCACAGAATAAATTGCCTAAAGAGTGTGTCATTCTGACAAGTAAGGGCGTGCCATCACCGTGGACTCCTCAAAATCCTTAAACGCTTTCTCTCTCTCTGTTCTGATTCTTTAGTTCGCAGTTTTGGTTCTCTGTTGGTTTCTACCTAATAAAGTTAAACTGGTGTTTTTCTTATCGTCACTTAATCGTTTCTTATCGTCGTTAAATACTGTAGTCACATATGTCAATCAATATTTCCCCTTCTTTTCTACAGGTCACATTATCTACTATATTTGAGAACTTGTATCCATTTTTATATTCGATCTTTCCAATTATTACGTTACTTGCTGGATTAATAACTTGCCAGGTATTCTGGCTAAGTAAGAAGTTAGTTGTCCGCCTTGCGTTGGCTCATCTGGTGGTTAGTGAAACCATCTCACTTGACTTTTGTTATCTAATTTTGTCTGTTTATTATATGGTCTGTGCTATCATCGTGCGCGGACGGATGCTCTCGAGGCCTTTCCAGGGTCTGTTCTGCAAAACATTATACCCCACTGAAAACCGCCCGTCCTACAGAGGGCACCATGATCAAGCATGACTTCTCTTTCTCCTAACAATTTACAATGTATAAGTGCGTCTTGGGTCAAGCCATTGTTATTGTTGCTGATTGTTGTTGTGCGCCGGATCTAATTTGATGGTGCGATGAGACGTGCAATTTCGACGCTGCAGATGTTGCCTTCTAAAGAGTTGCACTCTTATGAAGAAGAGGACAGCAAATAGCAAAAAGGTGAAGTTATTGTGGGTGAAGTTAATATTATTATTATGATGCGGGAGGTCATTTTAACATTAGCATTATTAAGGCTGGTCCGAGATCCATAGAGGAGACAGTCAGTAATGGTCCACAATTTTCGTTTTACCACCAATGACAAAAATGTTTAATCATGGTTGTTGGCAACATCAGTCGCATGGATGTTACTGCTGCCCTTGCTATTCTTATGTCATTGGTGGTGAGATCTTTTTATACGGAGGCTCACACAGCGTACATGCATCTTGCTGGAGCAATCTCATGCAGTCGGACGGACGTAAACGGCGAAAACCAGGCTAAAGAGAAACGACCAAATACTGCTCGGAAGCTCGACCACGCAGACCGTCGACGCCAACGAATCGCCTCCTTCTTTAATTGCTCGATACCTGTTTCATCGCTTAAAATTGCCTGAATCTGTGAGCCAAACATAACCATAGTGAAGATAGCAAACAGAAGTGCTTCGAATATTAATAGAATTAACAAGATTACAGTGGCCGCAGGTGACCCATGCTGTGAGCACAAACGCCACTCCTCATTGACACAACCTACAAAATGTTGAATAGCTAGAAACAGCGAATGACTTGATACCAGAGCTATGTACAGTGTGAAAAGGACAAAAAATTTTTGATTGTTTTCCCCGATGCAGTTGTTTACCCATGGACAATGGTGGTCCATCTTGCGCACGCAGCGATTGCACACCGAACAGTGATGTGCCCGTTCCGGCTTGATGCAACAACATTTAGGGCACTTGTAAACAACCTGATTCTCCCGAAGGCCAAGACTGTCGACGGCCTCCCGAGTGGCAGTGCCCTGCGGAACAACGCCGGGATCTGTCACCATCGTGCGAATATGGGAGGCACACGCGAGAAAGCATAACGATTCGAACACGATTAAGTTAACGAAGCCGAAAAATGTATCGAATATCGGGCTGATTATGACGATGATAACAACACATTGCGCGTAGAGAATCAACAGCCAGGTCATAACCGCACAAATGATACCGCAGATATCTCTTACGAACCAGATCTGACCCAAGCGGGGGTGGGTGGTGTATGCCATGCCGCCCAACGAGGATCCGCCGCCCCGTGGGCTATTTCGGCTCCTGCAGTCCAGTGCGGCGGCAGCAGTGACCCTGCGGTGTTAACTCCTCTAACGTTAACAATGACACCACGATGTTCTCAGCGAAAGCCGTGAAAACTGTGACCGAGTACTCGTTGATATTGCTATCGGCCAAATTGCAGTGGCAGCTACAGCGACACCGTTTCTTTTACCACAACCGATACCCGTCCAGACAGCCGGCTTACCGTCCAAATTCATTGAGATCTTCCGTGACAAAGTGGTGTGCAACTAACAGTCCTGCTACTGCGGCGCTTGTCCAGTGTGCCGCTCTACTTTTCGGTCGAGTTCTCTCACTCACCGGCCGGTGATATTAACGCTAGGACAGGTTGTTCACAGCGAGGAACTACGAACTTCTACGTAATGCTCGGGCTCTTTTTCATTCCCATAGTCTTCCACACCGTTAACAATTCGCCTTCACGCCTTCGGGCCTACACTGCCGCTCTTGCAACCTCCATCCCCCCCACTACATTTTTGCAGCTGAGAGCTGGAATCAAGATAATACAGTGATAGTGGTAATATACATTATATCATTATATTATGAACCTGTATATGACCCAGCACTGCCAGAACCCCCACAAAAGCACAGCATTGAATGCATTATATATGTATGTAACAAAAACACGCAGGTTTTACTGGCGGGCGTCTGGTCTTTTGGTGGAGAGGGTCAACACTTTAACGCATGTGATCACACTGGCGCCAAATATCGCACTACGTCATATGCTCTAACACATTAGAATACAATTATTATAATTGGACGGTACTTAGATGCCCGAAATTGTTTTGCATGCACCAGGACCATTGCTTTGACATTTGTCTGAAATAAATAAATTGTAAAAATGGAATAAACCAGCAACGTTAAAGCCTGTCAAACTTCAAATATACGATTTCTTTCATTCGATCTATTAAGTACTTTAAAGCCTTATATTAGCTTTTCATGCTCATGAGGCTGAGATAATGACTTGCAAGCAAATCCTTTTTTGTCTCAAGTTATTCATGTATTAAAATTGATACGTTTGGGCCCATGCCTTTCTCTTGAAGATAAGATCAGGCTGAGTGTATGGATCGTAATTTGACCGCATACTTGAAATGCAGCGATTCATCTGTCGACATCGTGCGCTTGTTAACGACACTCAGGTATGCTACAGTACCTCTATCAGTAATATTTGAAGACACATTAGAGACACTTCCGCTATGTCGATATCTGAATTCTTGCAGGGAGGAAAGGCAGTATTTACTGTTACTCTTTACTTCTTGACTGAAGCATATGAACCATACAAAAGTCAATCCTCTGTTCAATGACTGCCGCGGTGATGATGGAATGGTTGGGGTGCCGGTTCATCAAAATAGGGTTCGAACGCAGCGACACAACGAATCAGAACGACACATTATACCACAGAAAGCTAAGTACCTCACTAAGCATGTCAGAGATGACTTTAACAAAACTGCAACATGTAAAAAAGAAGCGGCAATTCTACCGCGACGTATTTAATGCTACCACGATTTGTATTGGAGCAAAATAATAACAACATTAGCAATTATTAGGATATATATACGTATATATATATATATATAGATGATTAGGATATATATATATATACATATATATATATATATATATATAGACGCAATAAATAGCTTCAGCACCAATATTCTTGCAATATTGCTGCAGTAAACCGAGACGCCGGTATCTAATATTTTGTCAGATCAAACATTTATTGCGCAATATTCATTTTAAAAATCAGAATTTGCGTAATGATTGTGTAGTTTCCTCCGTACGGGGACGCGCCGGTTATCCCAATGCAAAGTATAATCCACAATTTTACAGATTTGCTTTTTGTGGGAGAAAGCGCTAATGAGGAAGTGCGGTGACCTGTACTTCGCTTGAAACTATTCTTTGCTATTTTTTTCTATGCGGTATCCTTAATTTCTATTAATTACTATTACTATCACCAAAATTGTCATTTTTTTTACGTCACTGTAACCATAATATTGTTATTGATAATATTGTGACAACAGTACGTCAAATGCAATGAGTAGTGTCTTAATATATCATAATATATCAATTATGTATGTAGCAAATGCATCATTGTAATATTGGAACATGATTCAAAGGGCTTCGTATTATCGTCTTATTTAAAAGACTTTTCGCCAACATTTTCGAAATGGTAACGATCTTATTGGAAGCAAACTGTCACTGAGAGCCCTTTAAACACCTTTTGACGCAACCATTGTCAGCTGGGGTGACCGTTCATTCGATTACACATGACTGCTGCATGAACAGTATTTTTATAGCAAAGTTTTACAGACTGAATACTAAATAAATCACTGTGAGAACTTTCTTGGTTGTGCCACATGTGAGCGGGCTGTCTATGCATATGAAAATGAGTATGTGCAGTTCCTTTGCTTTAACGAGAAGACGAGCCAAGGTGCTCCTTCACTCGACCGGACAATTGCAGTGCACCGGACTACTAGCGATGGACTGGACGGTTACAACGCCTATAGGTACTAATTGTATTGTGACTTCTTCCCGGGCATAGGGTATCTCCTTTAGCGCGTCCGGCGGAGAGAATCACCACTTAGCAGTCTGCACCGTCCTTTAAATACCCAAAACTCGTACCATCACGACCGGTTAGCGGCAGTGGGCGTTTCCTTCTTTCCACCTCTGATATCGTAGTCGTGTGGCAGGAAAGATACAACGTCCGGCTACCACCAACATAGCGAGAGATCGCTCGATAGCAGCGCCTCGCATCTGACTGTCAGTCAACTGGACCACTGTGTCGAACGAACGCATGAAGTTTCCTTCAATTTGTGAGAATTTGAGGCTTAAGAGAGCAAATTTTTGCCTAGTGTCTACGTTTGCCGTGTGTTTGTTGTAAGAACACAACGCTTAGCTACTGACCGACGAGGATGGCGCCGACCTTTAGCAAGCAATTTCTGGACGGACTCAGCCAGACCAAGAAACCAGCAGCGATAGCAGCGGTGGCTACAGCAGTTTACATTTACTCGTATTCGAGATTCCTTTCCAAGCAACGACTGTCGCCGAAGGGACAAGATGTTGTCGAAGTGGTGTTCGATAAGAAAGACAGCAAGAAGCAGAGAGCGTTCGTCGATGGGCGCTTTTTTAGGCAGCTCCGAGATCTGTTTTTCATTGTTTGCCCTGGTCTAATCACGCCAGAGTTCGGATATATGGCCCTTGTCGCCGTGACACTCATTGGACGAACTTCATGTGACATTTGGATGATCAACACCGGTACAGTCATTGAACGTGCTATCATCTCGCGAAATTTTAACCTTTTTCGCCAGAAATTGCTTGAGTTCATCCTGGCGATGCCGACTTTATCACTAGTAAACAATCTGATGAAGTATGGTCTAAATGAGATTAACTTACGTTTCCGAACGCGTCTGTCATATGCACTTTACGAGAAGTATTTAGGTGGTATAACGTATTACAAGATGTGCAATCTAGACAATCGTATCTCAAATCCCGATCACCTGCTTACAAAAGATGTTGAGAAATTCTGCTCGTCGTTGACTGACTTGTATTCGAACCTCAGTAAGCCCATTCTCGACATTATTCTTTACGTTCGGTGGCTCTCGGTGTCGATAGGCGCGGAAGCCCCAGGATTCATGCTGCTCTACTTACTTTTCGCCGGGTTGCTACTGACCAATATGAGGCGGCCCGTCGGTAAGCTGACGATGGACGAGCAAAAGCTTGAAGGTGAGCTTCATTATGTACATTCGAGGCTGATTACAAACTCGGAAGAGATTGCCTTTTATAACGGCAATAGGCGCGAAAAGAAAACAATTGACTCGACATTCCAACGCCTCGTTTCGCACCTCCGCAATTTTCTCGAGTATCGCTTCTCGTTGGGGATGGTGGATGATATTGTGGCCAAGTATCTCGCCACCGTTGTTGGCTATTTACTTATTTCAAAACCGTTCCTTGGAACAAAACACATCAAGCTCAATCATAACATGCGACTCGAAGAATACTACAAAAGCGGACGTATGCTAGTGAAACTTGCCGAAGCTATCGGCCGAGTGGTTCTTGCAGGTCGCGAAATGACAAGACTCGCGGGGTATACGGCAAGGGTAGCTGAGCTCAACAAAGTCCTGCAGGACGTTAATAGAGGCCAGTATGTTCGTGGTATGGTTAAGGATAAACAAGAAAAAGGTGGCCGAAGACTTGAGCTCATTCCTGGCGCGGGTAGAGTCGTAACACAAGACAATATTATTCGCTTTTCACGGGTACCCCTCGTCACACCGAATGGTGATGTCCTTGTAGAGGAGCTTACCTTTGAAGTAAAATCCGGCAAAAATGTGCTAATTTGCGGACCTAACGGCTGCGGTAAGAGTTCCTTATTCAGAATTTTGGGTGAATTGTGGCCGCTTTTCGGAGGTACGGTGGTAAAGCCAGCAAAAAACAAGCTCTTCTACGTTCCGCAGAAACCCTACATGACTTTGGGGACACTTCGAGACCAGGTTATCTATCCTGACTCGAAGGATGATATGCTTAAAAAAGGTTTCACCGATGAGAAACTTGAAAAGCTACTCGACGAGGTTCAGCTTTGCTACTTACTCGAGCGCGAAGGCGGCTGGGACTCTGTGCAGGATTGGCTGGACATTCTATCAGGCGGCGAGAAACAACGTATTGCTATGGCTCGTCTGTTTTACAAGCGACCCCAGTTCGCCATCCTAGATGAATGCACTAGTGCGGTGTCGGTAGATGTCGAGGGCGCCATGTACACGTATTGTCGCAGTGTGGGTATAACCTTATTCACAGTATCACACCGAAAATCCCTTTGGAAATACCACGAATACTGTTTGCATATCGACGGCCGAGGTGGATATGAATTCTCGGAAATTACACCAGACACGACTCAATTTGGATCATAATCGTTGATTAAATGAGCATTTGCTGTGATGGCCGATGTGAGAATGACCATTTTTTGTAGATTAGCTTTTTTTTTAGTAGGAACGTTCGTATAATTCAACAGGCCAACTGAAGTGACAGATCCACTACGATATTTCAAAAGTAAAAAGCAACAAACAAAGCCACAAAAATACTTCGTGTAGCACTCCTGTAAATCTACGGAGCGGTACTGGTGACGCACTGAGCCTTTTTGCAATTCATCACAACAACTAGATGGATTCAACTCAAAGCTATGTATAAATAATAATGATAATACTAAGCATGTGGTGGTAGGATCGTTTGTCTTAGTATATTGTATAGTGCTCTTATGACAATGCCTTTGATATTTGTGTAGAAAACGTTGATATCAGCTGGGTAAAGTCTATTGTAATACTAGTGAATGTAATCGCCGGCCACAGGCAAACGTACTGTGATGGTTTTCTAATAAAAGGGTATAGTTTAATATTTTGTTTTCATTTTCGTTTTATTCAAGTTGGAGGGACAAGCAATTATATTCGGAAGTTAATAGAATTCCTTATACAGTTAGGTTTATATCCAAGCATACAGAATTACCTATATGCTTGGTTAATTGTATGCCTTACATTAATTGGAGCTTTATTGCGATTGCAAAGCTATGTATTTTATAAAACCAGTAATCTGATTACGTAAGGCGTAAGCTAGCATCGTAGTTTATCTTACTTGGCAGGCGAAATTGACCCTTTGAGTTTCTGCATCTATACGGTTGTATAATGAAGGAAAATACAGCTCCGGAACTCATTGTTTTATGCTTAGTTGGAACACCAACGATAGAGTCGTTAAGTTTTAAATTCTGTACTTCTAGTAAACGCCAGACCTATTTTAAAAATATACGTTCCGCAACCCTAAAAAATTATTACAGGGGTACATGAACTAGATTTACTCGAATGTCACTAAAACAAGGCTTTCTCAGCGGGAGAATTTACGCTTCATAAAGATTAATCGCTAAATCTGATTTTTGATAATAGTATCTCAATGAGGAATCTCATACGAGCGGACTTAGCAGTTTTTGTTATATGATTTTCCAATTCTACAATCACCGTAGCATAATTCCAAGGTAGAAGGGCGAAGGTATTAAACATTGTTAATCGGTACCGTTATGCTATATTAATTGACAAAAGAATTGCGCTTGGCCTCGAAACAAAATTACTACATGAAAGGACAGGAGGCCAATATTTACATATTACAGACTGTTTACAGAGTTACTTACATTTTTTAAGAATGACATGGTGTTATTGAATATTCCAAAGCGTATCTGAATCGTCCTCTCACCCTTTTCACTTTGGTGGCATCTTGAAAGGTTGTTCCTTTTAAGAGGAAAGAGCGCTGCGATTGTCTCGAATGACGTAGCAAAGTTCAAGCGGATCCACAAGCCGCCGTCTAATCAGCACATATTTCTAAAAAATATTGACACAGGCGAATTGCCATCGATAGAGTAAAATAAGATACGGTGCATGAATTGCAAATTTCACAACCCGCACAAAGGTGACCTACCATATAAGGGTGACCTACCATATAATAGGGTCTTATTATATGCTAGTATCAATATGAGCAGTTTTTGAGAATGGCTGTTTTTGCCTTATATTAATCTGTATATGCTTAGATATTGTACATTTACTATTCGTAACTAACATCACCACTAAAAAAGTGGTTCTTCTCAAGACATAATTTCAATTTCGCCACTTTGGGTATGGCTTTTTTAATTAACGCAAATGTGTTGCAGTTCTACAGTTGATGGAATGGCGCATATAAAGAGCAAAGTTTAGATAGGTACTCGAGATCCCCTGGTTTCAGTACAAACTTTATTAGCAAAGAAAGAACAAACGTTGACTCCATTTGTATGATATGCTAGTTTGATTTATAGGGTTGCCTTCCAGATAAACCTTATTATGATGACAGTAAAAAGTAGTGGCGTATAAAATTGCTTTGAAATGTTATAAATGGAAAGCAATAGTTGAGGGCACTTTATAGGTATCAACACGACACGCAGAATAAAAGCATCACAGGCAGAGAGTAATTCATAGCTACGATGCGGATAAGCGGGTTTCCTCCATAGCATTTATGTGCCAAAATACATAATACGCAGAACCGCTTCAACTTTATTTGATTCAACTTTATATAGGGTATGTATGATATACCCAAAAATTTACATGTGTAGTAAATGATAACAAAGATCAGATAAATTATAATATATATTTCACCCAACTCGCAGGCATTTTCTCATTCCTACCTACCTTGTGTGGTATATAAGTATGTACTCATATTCCTCGGGAAAACCCATCAACAACATCAAGTTGATACTGCTACCTCATCAACCCAATTTTTGAGTGACTGCTTTACCAACTTAGGGTAACAGACTAAGGACCGCTTGATATCGAAAATGACTGTCGCTGATGAATCGTGAACAACGAAACTCCAGCCCAATGCCTTCAAAGACAAGTTCTTGATCTATTTGTCTGCACGAGTGGCATGTGTATACTTCAATAATACAAATCATTGCCACTTCCTTTCTAACGGTTGGGACCAAGCGCTGCTATGTTGTGCCAGTGTTTAGAGGTTATATACGTGAGTGCCGTTATGCGCGACCTTGTTGGGGCCGTGCCGTCCTAATTGGGCTGACTCACACGCGCTTCTTGTGTTTACCATCATCCGCGTTTGTGCCGCAGCGTACGCTTTTTCTCTCGTCGAAACGTCACTCAATTACGCGAAATCGTCGTCGTGGTCGCTAGTTGATCGCGAGTGACGCTAATAAAGCATTCGGTCACCCAATACAATACTGTACAAACGGGCATCAAACAGGATTCGTACACGACACATTTGCGTGGTTCCCCTTCCTGAGTAAAAGAAAAAATTTGAGAAACTAAAGTCCTTTCTTGATAGAGTAGTTTGTTACTCCAGTTACATGTTATGTATATAATAATCACGTTTCTCCGATTTTTCCTATTGCTTTCTTACTGTAGAATCTGTCGCTACTTAGTGAACAGTGTGATATTTTCTTCCAAGAAATTCGTAAAACGTTCGCATGAAACATGCATTAGCGTCTGTGGTAATTGTTTTATGAGCATAAATTACTTTATTATAAAAATGACATTGAAAACTAACATCGAGAATGAAGATTGCAAAACGTAGTGCTTGCAGTGTCCCACGACTTTAACTTACAAGTATATCTATCTTCGAGCTTGACATGTACATTTTACTGCTACCGTGGACGTTAAATGTTGGCTGATGGTCAGCCTTAAAAAAATAAATATTGTCGAGCTCGGTGGCTTGGTGAATTCGTATGCGCCTTGCGACTGAGGAGACACGTAGGTGCACGGGTTCGATCCCCGCCGGTGCACATTTACATTTATATGCGGTCCGTCTTACGAAGTAATGCAAAGACTGCTACCGTGGACATTAAATGTTGGCTGATGGTCAGCCTTAAAAAATATTAGACTTAGTGATAAACTGAATCACACCGGGTGCACTTTATTATTATTTACTGATCGAAAATGTCCTCTCTTACAAAGACGTTCAGAAAAAGAGAAGAATAGATATAGCTCCTGTGCGTAAAGCAAGTTATTCCGCAGTTCCATAAACACGCATTCCTCATGCTTCACTCGTTTCTTTGAATTCCTTTCGTAGGAAACTTGGTGCAAAACTCAAGATCAAATTATGGAATATGATACTCTGTACACACCGCCATATCTCTACTTAATATTCTTATTCATACATTCATTAGGGCTCATTACATTTTCCCGAAACACCCGCGACACTTTAAAGCTTGCCAAACAATGTACTTGCGCAATAGAAAATTGTGCGCGTAATTATGCAAATACTCGGCTACCACTATTACTGCTACCTAAAAGGAGACATACTCATAGTTACTGGCATGATCATCACTCGGAGGTCTGGTACAATTTGTCTAAATTGTAAAGGAGTGGTTCAATCCGGCGTCGCTTTGTGTACCGCAGTTGAAAGCATCGTTCAGCGAAACGATGCTCCCTCACTAAATCTACTTCTTGTCACAGATATGGTAGTCGTTTTTTGGGTTGGTCCGGCGATTCTTTCTGTGGCAAAAGATTACTAGAAATACGAAGAGAGCAATCAGCAGGGACAATGAAACAACAAGTCCCAATCGTCCGTAGATACTGAGACTCACTGAAATCGGAACAAATTTAGAGAATAGTCTGACTACTAGGAGTCAGCCGATGCAATTATGTATAACAGTGAGGGAACTTAAAAATCAGCGTCGTGACAACTATCCAGAAAATTTCAAAATCATACATAGTAAGGCAAAATGTTTGAATATCGTCTCTATTTGGCTGAAGACGTTTGATATGTACCAGTCAGATTCAACGGACAGGACGGTACGTTAATTGTGTTGGCAAACACTTTAACACTTCAAAGATTTCAATGACGTCGAATACTATGTGTAGTAAATTTTATATTGAGAATGTACAAGACGGTTTATATAAACTACGCTCCTTTCCAGTGCTACTCACAGCATTTCTTTTCATCGGTTCCATCGCTACAGTCCTCGATGCCGTCACACCAGAGGTCTTCGGAGATACACATCTGATCCTGTTTGCAGTAGAAGTCTTGCTCTTGGGGGCAGACGCCGAGCTCGTTGCCTGAGGGTTGGGCGAGAGCATCGTACGGTAACGGAACGTTCATGTTGTCGGCCAAGTGGAGTCTCTGTGCATTACCAAGATTACAGGTGGAGAAGGACGCCCACGTAGTGGAAAGTAGCCTACTGAGAGCAACGAACCTCGATATTCATTCTGCGCAAAGGGCACTTTGAGTGAATACCACTGGTCTTTCTAGTAAGTTAACGGCGCGTTGTAGATTTCTTAGTAATAAACTAAAACAATACTATGGGCAAGTATAATTCCTATGAGGTCCGCATGGAAACTTACGTCTGGCGGCGAAAACGCGAATGATTATCCGGAAGTTTGGATCAAAGAAACTTCCCCGATGATATTTGATTGAGATGTGATTTTTGGCAGTTGCAAATAAAATCTTCTCATCATCCCGCAGCTCATCGTAGCGACCACATATTCGTCGATTGTTGATCTATCCCACGATGAGAAATGAAACAATAAAATAGGCTAAACGTGCACGCAAAATAACGCGAACTCTAGTTGATCAATTATTTACTATAGTACTTTCACTTTTAATGCCATATATTTTATAAAGGATAGCTTTGATGACGAGAAATAATAAAAGATAACACAAGAATTCAGGAATTAAATTTGGCAGGCACACAGTAGTTGATTTTAATTATGATATGGTGGTTTTAAGACCAAATACCGTGAGATGTTCAGTGGTGCAAGGCACGCTTCCAAAGTTGAAATCAGCTACTCGGACGACAAGAATGTTCGAGGTTCCTGTCATGTTGAATGGAAAGTGGAATGCAACACTGCGCTGATACTCGAACATCAATCGCCAGGCGGTTTGAGTCAGGTAGATGGTGGCGTAGTTATTCAGATCAATGCATTGTGATATAGAGTCAGGCGGCCCATAATTCTCTAAGTAGACTATAAACGTCCGCAGAAAGTAGAGGTATAACAATTCAGAAAAAGACATGCATGTTGATGAAAATGACTAAATGGCAACAAAAATGAAAATGTTATGATCCAAAGGTTTGGGACGCAGGCTTCAGCACGTTCAGCTACACACATTTTGTATTCGTTAGTTTGTTAGAAGCCGATGAACCAACATCAGCTAGTCATTTTACTTATCTTCTAGCGTAGATTGTTGAGTTTGTATGTTTACGTAAAAATTTAAACCACACTGGATTCATATTTAGCTTAAAACCATGCGATACTAGCGCATGTGCAATGAGCTTACACTCATGTTCTTTGCCCAAAGACGAAAGCGCGATATGAGCAAAAAGAAGTACTACGAAGATCCTCGTCCGGGTGTACATGTCGGCCTAGTTTCACTTGGATCAGCATAAGAAACACCCTACAATGCACGGTGTTACTCTTGTTAGTTACTTCTCTATACGACACGCCCCACTGAGTGGCTTTCACAGTGATTAAAACAACCGCTAACAAGTTGTAGGGTATTACAACAGAGTTTTGACCGTCTCGGACGTCCTATTCTCAACCAGCCGACGTCCGTCCACGCGTATAATTTCCGGAGACTGAGAGGTCGAACGATGGCGGTCCAATTTTTTCCAATGGCTACTCACTCTCCCAAGCTCTGTCATCTCGAATCCCTGCAGTCAGATGCACGCCTGATGATTATTGACATTACCGTATAACAGAGCCAAGAAAGGGTGAGGAGTACCGTCCTGAGGTGTGTATTGATGTAATCGAAAAAACCTCAGTCTGATGACTCTTGAATACGGGATGACGCGATACCGTGTCTTTTACCCTTTGGTAACAAGCTTGAGGCGGTGCATCATTTGCAGAGGAACTTAGGGATGACAATTTACGAGGGCAGTACGCCAAATTTGTCAATTGAGCTAAGCGTCCTCCTTTTGAGTAAAGAAACCGTGTAGAAAAATGCAATATCTGAAAATTACGCCATAACTGTCAAGCATCGGGCACTGTGTCTATCACCTTCGCAGTGCTTTTGGTTCTGGCCATGAGACACTAAGATGAACGACGCGCCTTCGCTAAAAGTGAATGAATGGAACAACCACGAATGATAGTGGCCGTGGAATGACAATCTAAGACATATTGACGTGTGCGCAGTACAAAACAAAGGTCAATTTGCATTTTGAAACCGAGGTTTTAAAATAATGGATAAAAACCAAAAATGTAATAATAATAATAATAATAATAATAATAATAATAATAATAATAATAATAATAATAATAATAAAGTTGTGTGGTTTAGATTTTCTACACATAAACATTTTTCATTCAAGTTATCTACATTATACCTATGGAAATAAGGATGTTGAAACAAATACGGAAGCTCTCTAACAAAATAAGTCATATAAAAGACCAAACCTTGAGATATGTAATGTTACACTGTTAACTGTGACTGCTTGCCGGAGAGTGTTCCTCTATATTTGAAACCTTTCATCACTTTCACAGCTATAATAAGCTATTGGTGAATGAATGTTAGGGAGACCAGTTCGATTGTACTATGATAAAGGGTGTTGTAATCAAGTGTATGTGCTATACGATACGCTCATACTAATACAATACAATCTCAGTATTAAATCCGTGCATTGGAAACGCCATGGTGCGGCATAACCTCAATTGAATGTTTACAATTTTACAAAAGTATGTTAATTCCCTTAAAATGATCGCTGGAAAAAATACGCTGTATACGCGTGCTGGACGCGTATTCCGTATATATATATATATATATATATATATATAT
>MNPL01011634.1:0-11395 GCA_002081605.1 Tropilaelaps mercedesae
ATATATATATATATATATATATATGTATTTATATATATGTATATATATGTATATGTATATATATATATGCATAAGTGTAATATTAGATTCCGCTTCAATCAGCAAAACGTAATAGCATAAACTGGTACTCATCCTTGATCATTCTAAGCGTGTATCTCACCGAAGACCTTTGTACTAGTTTTTATAGCGAATAGAAGTAGAAATTTTCACCTGCTAGTTCGCCTGCTATTAGCTTACTGCGAACAACGTAAGGGAATATTAAAGGGGGTCTCGCTTTTTGTCGTCTGTCGAATGATTATGGTTGAATTGCTCAGCTCATTCCATTTTTATCGTCTACCTGTGCACATTGCATGCGAGAGAGACAGCCACATTGCGTCTAACGACTACGTCTGGCGTCTGGTTAATTTCTACTAGTGAATGTTCGGAATGTATTCGCAGTACTTAGGCTGCAGCCGCAATTGACGCAGGATATCCTGTCCTGTCCAGCGTCATTAGGTCACTGTAGTTTTATGAACTGTAGTTTTATGAACGTTTAAACAAGGGCTATTGTGTTATTAAAAGAACAAGAAAAAAATCAAAATAAAGAGAAGGATCAAGTCTTCCGACTCGATTCCGACCTGAGCGAATGATTGTGCGATAGGGTTGCCGCAAAAATAAGTGAAGGGTTTTTATCGGAGCTAGTCACTCGAAGGTGCTCCGTGGATATATCTGAATGTTCTTTGTTGTTGGGCTGATTTACAGTCAAAGTCCAATTGCGCGAAACAAATGTATTCTCGTCGTCAACACTAACATTAATCGTTGTACTGAGGTAGTGGTAGTGTTGTAGGTTGAATGCTTTCGGCGTCGAATTCCATTTTTATGATAGCAGAGATTATCGGTCACAACAAAATCGCGTAAAGCGTTGAAGACGAGGGGCAACCTTCCCTTGCTTTTAGGCGATTGTTGTCGTTGGCTGATCCATAATCTCATTCGACCAGCACGGTTCACAGTAGTAAAATGTTCGCTACAAGTAAACATTTTCTTTTTGAAAAGACGTCAGGTGAACCATCCACGCAAAAAAATGCGTACAATTTCGAAGTGAGCTACCTCTGTCCTGTGTTGTCGGCGCTGATGGTGTCGTTCGACTACCTTGGCTGTTCTAGCCGCTGTTATCGAAATGTAGAGGCTAAAGGTTCTGAGTAAAAGTGCGTACTCTATTTACAGAGGTGCGATAGTGGTATAACTCCTCTCGCCGTAGCGGCGAAGACTGGCTTTGTTTACAGAGGTGCAACAGTGGTATAACTCCTCTCGCCGTAGCGGCGAAGACTAGCTTGTATCGTGTGCATTCTAAAGGACTTCATGCAAAGGGCCTATTAAGAAATCACAGGACTCCTTCAGGTGAAAATCTTGAAGGTTTATGATTATATGCACCGGATATAAAAACCGTGTTTTGACGATTGTTCTCTAAAAAGTGAGTTTTTACTTTTTGATTACTTTAGAAATCGCTTTGTTTTTCGAATATATGCAAATTTCCAGGAGCTCTGTGTGGTGCATCTGAATGTGCTTTAAGCAGTGTATGTGTAAATCACTTTTCGAATGAAGAATTCACTTAACCTCTTGATGTCATGTCAAATCAAAGGAGCTTGAATTTGGTGACAACAATCTATGCCCTTAGCACAAATGCGTAATTTATGATCTGATTTATGCTTCATTTGCTATTTATCGGGGAGTATATCCCTTAAAAGTGAAATTACGTTGGGCACTACTACATTAGTTTTGATAAAAAAAAAGCGTTGAGGTTAAGACCTCTACATTTAGCTTCCTTTTCATTTCCAAGTTTTATTTCGGGTTCTTCACATATCAATAAAAAGTACATGAATTTAATCATATTGAGGGCTACGAAAGTGTAACAAGTGATAGCTTTTTATATTGTATGCTTAACGACCATTTCGATGTAATTCTATTAAACGTTTTGCTGATGATTATGATAGCCAACTGGCTCTACTCTACGCAAGAAAATCAATGTGCTGTTGTATCCTTTTTGAAGCTCACACAACCACTTTTTTACACATTTGTTGTTGTTGTTGTACCCAGCCAAAGGTTTTTTTACAGTATTACGACAAAATTATTATTTTTACATAAATTAAGATTAGCTCTATTTCGCCTCAATTTGCAAGCGCAAAATATTACACTAGAGCTTCTCCGCCAACTGTCGTCATTACGCCGAATTCTCTGATTAACTCTATGCTCTGTAGACAGAAAATATTCGAATTTACCAAAGCATCATTTCATGTACTAAGGCAATCAACCTGCAAGATTTAGTTGGTCCACACACAGAGTACGTATTCAGTAAAACTTGCTTATTGCTTCTCAAACATCTGTTGGTTTAACTACCTAATATTTTTTTAAAGCTGACCATCAGCCGACATTTAACGTTTACAGTAGCAGTTTTGCATTACTTCGTAAGACGGACCCCATATAAATGTAAATGTGCACCGGCGGGGATCGAACCCGTCTACGTGTCTCCTCCAGTCGCAAGGCGCATACGAATGCACCCCAGAGCCACCGAGCTCGCCTACTCGCTTAGTCTATCTAGCTACACTTCGTAAGACGGACCCCATATAAATGTAAATGTGCACCGGCGGGAATCGAACCTGTGCACCTACTGCAACGCGCATACGAATGCACCAAGCCACCGAGCTTGACTGGTTTATCTACCTGCCTGACAGTTTTATAACTGTTGTCGGTCAACAGTTTCGGGCCGAATCAGGTTATGGGCACCCGCATTTAACGGTGGCCATTTTTTCTCTGGGACAGCTACAGAAGGGATTTTCAAACCAACGATACCCACCCACATACAATTGCACAATTATAGTCACAGTCTGTGCCCACCTTAGCGGTGGCTCACTAATTCTTGTCGTTCTTAGTGTATGCGAAGTAAGTTGATTTCGCGCGTGTGTTTCTGTACGCCTATGTACCGGTGAGTAGGTGCTCAAGTGTGTTACATAGTAGGCAGCACGTTGGAAGCCACAAGCGCCAAGAAACATTACAACACAGATGTTGGAACATCGCCAACGAATTGGAGCTCTTCGGTGAGCTGTGGGTTTTCCAAGCGCTGTCCTTTGATCCGTCGCTGCTATACTCGTTAGCTCGCGAATGTTCGCAGCGACTGCCAAACATTGCGCAGAGACATGTGTGACCATGCAGCTCGATGCTGTCGGCCGATTCTGTAGAAATCTTGTAGTGTCAGTCAGTCGCCAACTGGGTGGTAGGAGAAATTCGATTGTCCTCTGACTTTGCACAGATGGGCACAAAATAATGCCAAGAAGTCGAAAGATCAAAATATCGTAGATCAAGGGAACTATTGTCCTTGTTAAAGCATATCACTTCACCGAGAGTATCAGATCGAGTCCCCACTCCAATCTAGGCGCTTCTTGTTTTCTTTCTTGTTCTCTATTGACGCTGGCTTTTTTGCACTTTCTCTACGGGCAGACAGCGGACATCCCGGTGTTCGCTGAGACAGCACGAAGCTGCGCGAACTAAAGCTGTAGTAAAATAGCTGTTGCCTCGCTACGGAAGGGACCTGATCCAAACTCGGACAAACGGATTTGGCAGAATTGTGGCCAGGAAAGGCTAACAAGGGGCAGACAACTTTGCCTTCCGTATTTTTAATTTTTAAATTTATGTTCGATAGTCTGCTGTGCTCTCTGGGTGTGATAGCCATTCTGACTGTGTCTGAACGATATGAACGATAAGACAATTGACGTGCCACCCTGGACCCTGTGAGACAAATGACCGCTTGATTAACACTTAACTTTTTGCAATCTGTTTAGTTCGGGCTAATCGTTAGGGAGGAAGCATTTGGTGTATATGAATAATGCGCTATCATTTCGGCACTGGTGAATTGAGGCGTTACTCAAAAGACGTGGCTCACTTTGGATGCCCAGTGCGTAGATGATCGCTGTTGGCAGCATCATTAAACAATTGTGCACATGGGAAACAGTGAGAGATAGGAACGAAGAGAAGGAGCAAACGCTCGTGAACTGTTTGTCAACGTGCATTATTTGATGTGTGTGTACGTTTAACCTACTAATATTTATCCTTAGAGGCAACAGCAGGAATACCGCAAAAAATAGTAGAACCCGTTAGGTAAGCGCACAATGCAATATGCTATAGCCAGTGTGACATGTTGCAAAATTTCTTGGGGTATTGGCAGTTTTAATTCTTGGAAAACGGGTTGCACATCAATTTATGCTAAATACGATCAGGCTTCGAGATATTTGGCATTTAATGTTTATTTCTCGAATGTAGGGTGCCTGTGGCAACTAAAGGCTTTATTTCACAGATACACACATATCTAACGTCTCGAAAAGTATATAGGAAAGCGCCCAATAAATGAAATTTCATCCCAAAGTATCACTAGACAGTCGTAACCCCTCTATGTATAATTATCATTACGAACATCTAACATATCAGCTGCACACGTTTAAATTGCACACTTTATTATACAATCTGATAACAACGTTCTTGTAGCTTTCTTATTAAGTTTGAAGTAAAATTAATTAGCTATGTAACTAAACGACAACTGAGTCTACCCCTATATAGAAATTGGAACTAAAGTCTTATAAAAGTCTGGATGTGTTTCAAAAAGTGGAGCTCCATTTTAGACTTATCGGCTCTTTTATCGAAACGCTACAGGAGCAATGCGAATCACTGGAATAAGCATGACTACATTTATTGTCGGATGCGCGCGGTGCATACAGAAGAGAACGTTCAGCCATTTAGACTAGTCAATTTGCTAGTGCAATACATGAAGCAACTCAAGCTCGTTTGCATAAATGTACTTCATTCCTCTCGAGGGTCATCGTTATTTGAATTTCCGACTTAATTGTCTTCTTGCAGGCTGTGGAATGCAAAGTGGTTGTACTTCCTTGCATAGACTAAGTATTCAGTGTTGGCTTATTCAGCCACTATGCCTAAGATAGTTGGGCAAACAGTATAGACTTTAGCGGGCGTATTTAGAGTGGTTAGAAAATATCGATAGCTATCTTTGTGTCAACCTTATGATAAAAGATGTTCAACGAAGTTGTGCTCCTAGCACGGCCAAGTCTATATTCTTCAGTATTTTTTCTTGTTTTAGAATTAACTAGCGCGACTAGCTCAAGGGTTTTAAACAAAACATTATCAGTGAAGGGCGTACTAAAAGGTGTTCTGCATTTTACTGCCACGATGGCATAACAAACACTAACGCTGAAATTTCCAACAGATTAATTTTTACCCCCATCAACGAATCGCCGTCGTTATCAACACCGTAAGCATGTTAATTAATTTGTTTTCGTTTGGGACTACACGAAGGTAATGTTCATATATCCACATTTGTGTGTGAATTTGGTGGAAGGTAGTCAGTATCAATCGTGTAACTTTTATACCTACTGTGGCCTAGACCGCTTCGGGTTGTGTGGTTGCACGCCAATCTGCTGTTTCGTCGAAGTGGTTGAGTTATCATATGTCGCGTAATCACGTGACAGTGTTAGTTGTCCCAACCGAATATGGTCATGCTTTTTACAACGTGACTGGGTGGTCTACTGCTGCTTGACTTTTCTATCTCAGATTTGTCCAGGTTCATAGGATTCACGTGCTGATCCTAAACACGAGATGCATGTTGGAAAAAAGCAATAACAATAAATTGGAAACATCCGGAATATAATAACAATCTCAAAAAGTGTAAAAGGACCATATATCGCAATACTTTCTAGTAGAATAAAGCCCACTCATCGTGATGCCACTTAATTAATTGGATGTCTGCAATAATTTTCTGCCGGGGGCCGCAACGGGAACATTCTGCAGAGAACGATGCCACCGACTTGCAAGATCCATTCAATTATCGACAATAGTGTTGACAGTCAGACATTCGTGGAACTCTTACATGGCCGCTGCTGGGTGTTGGGTCGACCCCGGGAGTATGTGGCAGAGATCGCTAATAAATTCAGGAGCAATGATATGTTTTCAATGGTGAACGTGTCTGCGCCCGTAGATAAAGTAATTAATGAATGTGTACTCTGCAAAAACCCCTGCAAACCCCGTTTTGAGCCATGCGGGTGAGTTAGCGACCTTTCTACTCACTTTTTAATATTTATTTATATTATATCAGAAACAAGTACACATTGTCTGGGTAGTTTATGACCATAAACGCGTGCAGTCGCACGTCTCGAGACGCATGGTCCAGATCTAGTTTTACTTCTGTTATAATTACCCTGGGCAGAATGTCATTTGGTATGTCAAGCGTAGACATTCCACTTTCCAAATGCCCTCGTGTTTATCGCAAGTAACGACCATCCAGAGCCGTGTCACGTTGGTCCTGATTACCTTTATGGAAGAGCAACACGCGGCGGTGTGGATCGTCACATGATGCTCGTTTTATCAGGGACTGTTCAGATGGTCGATGCGCTGTCCTGGGCACCTTTCGGATAAACGCGCCATTTGCGGAGTACCATACGCAGCGGCGGTCGCTGCTGACTTTTCTTACTGCATGTACGATTAGTGTCAGACCCGTCATCTATCTGCCGAGCACGGCGGTCTAGCACACTAAGGATTCTCCTACAGAACACTTGTTCTGCGGACCACGCGTTTGGTTGATCACGGGAAGATAGCTCATTGAGTTGTCTCCTGTCAATTTGTGTCTGTGGATAGTGAATACTTGCTAGGCTTTTTCTGTGCGATTAGCAACACAAGGAATACAAATAGATTTACGTAAGTTTTATGCGAACTGCACAGTGCAGCTTTACGCCGCACGATTTACGTAATGATAGCGGGCACCTCAAAACTTCTGTCAACGAATACCTGGTAATTGCAATGTCATTTAGAAAACTATCCTCGTATTTCATGAAAAAGCTTAAGTTGACAGTGCAATTCGTTCGTCTGAGGGAGCCATTTTCTGAGAGTACAAGCGATCACAAACGACCCTTGCATATACTAAAAGATTTGTTTGTCTACACTATCCATTGTTTTATAGTTTGTAGTTCAAGGGACAACGCTAATAGTAGCGACATTTTCCGCAGAAAGTTTGCGCGAGTAGCTAAACATCTGACGAGCAAAAGTTTGTGGTTTTCGTTGAGGATGGAAGTGCCGTTCCTCAATGCAGCACTCGGTGGAACATCTCTGCTTCACGGTGTCAGACGCTGATGCTCCGTATGGAGCCTGATTTTCTAGCCACTGAGCGATGGCCGACACGATTCAATGGCGTTTTGAGGTAACAGCAAACGAGTCTATTTGAGCGGCGAGGAGGTCGTTCCCGCTTCAGCGTAGGCTAACATCGCTGACTTGGCGCCAAGCTCCAACAATCGGGTAAAAAAAGGTCCAGAATGTTGCTCGCATCGCTCAGAGTGCTATTTTTGACGTTCAAGTACGAAAGCTAGCTGACCGTTGGGTAGACATCAATAGCCCGACGTCGGCAGTTAATGTGTTACAAGGTCAAACTTCGCGTGTCTGGTGAATGTGACACAATGTACAGTGCCTATGTTCTGCGAGTGGCCCCACCCGACGGTACGCTTTAATTTCGGTTTCTGTAGACGTACTGCGAAGAACATAATCATCCCAAATGGGAATCCACTGAGACACAGTTACTGCGTAGCAGTACTACGTCGAAGGATGTGTGTCAGCTAACCAACGTGGGTTCGAACCATTCCTATATTGATGTTCCATTGCAATTAATATTCGTTTTTTATTGCAGTTGTGCAGCAGGGACGGTGATATCTTCAAGTTTAATTGAATTGTTCCTGCCTGTGTCGCTTTAAGCGGTATGTTTTTTGTCTACGAGCCAATCAAACTTGCGATCAACTTAAGGCTCGACAGCGCTAAAACGCTCAGTCCCTGTGTAAACAACTTCTCTGATAAACATATTTCGTCGGAAATTTCGATAAACGCATCGTATTTCGTACCTTCTTTGCAAGGTGGTTCCTATCGTGCCATTCTGTAATTGTGGTGCAGTCTCACAGCGCCCTCATATAGAATGTGCGACTGAGAGACCGCGTATGCTGTCCGGGTGAGGTGTATGATATAGGTATTATTGACATAAGTGCAGCTATTGTTGACGCTCTCGGAATGTGGAGTTTCATGCTGCATCATAAAACATCAACGCTGTAAACAAACATAAATGCTGGATTCAAAGCAGCAGTAAATGTTGGCTGATGACAGCCCTAAAAATATCTACTTTTAACAGGCTATTGTAAACGCATCAATCTACAGCCGAATAGACAATTCTAAGCATTTTAAATGAGACAACTATCACGCCCAGTGGCTTAGTGCATTCGAGTGGGCTCTGTGATTAGAGGACACAACTAGGCGTCCAGGTTCGACCCCTGTTATTGCACACATATATATTTGTAGGGCGAAAAGCGGTATCGTAGGCGTTAAATGTTGGTTGGTGCTCGACCTGAAAATTTTTCAACACAACATTGATTCTCGCATATTGGGACATTGAATAACGCATTCAGTAGTTGTACATTTCATATTTCGCATAGCAGTGGCTTCATTGGCTCCAACCTGTGTTAGTACCCTATATTGCAAACCATCTGCGTCGAATTAGCGTGAGTCCCTGACATCGAAGCTATAACTAGAAGTGCCCATTATTTATTTGCATTAATGCTGATCTACACAAGATGTCGTGCTCGGTAAACTACTGTAAGGCGCCTCGTATTTCGAAAGAAAACACTGACTTAGAATGGGACTGGTCGATTTCGTAATTCCAAGAGTTGTGTTTGTACGCCCGCCTATTTTTATCTCAGAACTGATAGAGTCTAAATATAAGCGTGCCATGCCGTTGCATTTAACCACAATGAATATGAGCGCACGTCATATCTACAACATCCTCTCTAATAGGGTAAATTTATGGTCAAAAGGGTACAAAGAAGAGAACAAATTCTTTAAACCGTAATAGACATCATAACATTGAGCTTAAGGCTATCAAGTAGTCAATGCATAACTGAATATGCGGTTGTCTTTAAGGAAATAATGCAACTGTACAACTAAGGGTTTTTAATAAATCAACAACAGATTATTATACATCTAACCGATCAAATTACCCTTTTGTTTACAGCTCGAGGTGTCACAATGACGGAGACAAAATTCGACGAGGATGCTAAGTTGAAGTTACGTAAATGGGCAGACGACAATGTCTGGTGGATTGTGACCCTCATTGCCCTGGCTGTACTTTCAACCATGGCATGCGTGGCTGCCACTCTTCTTTACAATATTCAGCCAGCGATGATGGGTGTTGTAGCTACCCTGGCCGTATTTTGCAGCCTTCTCTTTGTCATGATCGTGCGAAGATGCGCGTTGCAAGGTAAGTCAAGCTTTAATTACTCGGGGAATATATTCATTTATTATTATACTGGTTCCAAATCTAATGATCCTTTGCCACAGTATCTAGGTAAACCCTTTGCATGTATACTGCTAAACAGTTAGGATAAATGGCTTTCTTCAATGTTTTCAGCAAAAGAAATTATTTGCTCGATGTCCTAGCGTCACAAACCTTTAAAATCATTGCAGCTCAGTTGATATTATTAGTAGACGTTATTTTGAGGAAGTACGTGTTAAACCCACCGCGCACTTTCCTCATATGCTCCTATCTTGAGGGAGCAAGGATTGTAATCGATAAAAATTATATGATAACGATTATGCCAATTAATCTGGAATCTGGAATCTGAGTCGCTAATTTTCATTGATATTCCGTTAATCTAGTTGTTCTCTTACACTGATGTTGGCAGAAGTAAATAATGTCTAGCTGTTGCTGTCGCCGCATTGCTCAAGTCGCGTTGGGATTACCAAAGATACCCTGAAAGTCGTCGTGGCATGAACAGGGACTACGTTGGGACTGCAATTCTTGGCTCTTAAAAACACTAAAAACATAAACGTGTTCTAAATGTCATATATCATCGAATAGTTGTATTGATCAAGGGACACAGCGGCCAATGAAGTTTTAACGTCGATTGATTGCTCGCAAGCTTCTAAAGCTTACCAGAATATGTAGCTAGAGCTAAAACAAAACTGGAATTGCAAAAATAAGGAAATCACTCAGTTTCCTTGCTGCGGATCAGCATCTGTTTATGTTGACATTGACATTCTTGTATGGCTTTCTATATTTGACATTTCGGAAATTTGCCAAGTTATGGCAGCTAAGTGTGCGTGTAGTAATTATGCGTGGTGATATAAAATGGCTTACGGGGCTTAAACCATCGGAGGGTGCGGACGAGTCTTCCAGCGATGATGCGGGAAAGGTGAGAGGACAAGGGGTCAGTGCGTGTACACTATTTAAACTCTGTTCCAAAACGCTTCAGTTAAATTAAAATTGAAAAAAATAGAAATCGGTTATTATGTTTTATCGGAGCACGAAATCGCTTGCATTTGCAAGGAAACTTTAAGACAAAAATCAACGAAGGGAGTCGCGGCTACAATCCTATAAGCCGCTGTAAGGTGGGCAGAAGTGCGATGCCCTAACCGCGGCGGTGCCAGCTGTATTTCGAGTAAAGTTCTTTTAGAATTACTAGTGAGGGAGGTCCCCAACCGGCTGAAACGTATATACAATAACTCGAACCCATAGACAGTCCATTGGATTATGAAGAAAGCTAAAATTCGAAATAAAACGCTAGCTAAGCATTGTATGGGCTGATTGATTGTTCAACATCTGACGACGATGTCATACATAATGGGCGAACTAATAATTTATTTGACCACTAAAATTTAACATAACAATAATTGGCTTGTGTGACTGAGCTTTCGTTTTAATTCATTTAGGCTTAGTATTGATTCGAAAAACTGAGCTCTGAAAAGCTCTGTTCGTTTGTATATTTACTGTGCAAGTGTATTCAGCTAAAATGTAAAATAAAAACCCAGTGATAAAGCTCGTCTATCTTGAGTTTAAATCGTTGCTACGCTTTCTAGTGTGTTATATTCCTATAGGTGGTATTTAGAGGATTCTCCAATTTAAATGTCAAATCTTGTATCGGCCATCCCGCTTCCGGATGCATTCCATCAAATGAAGAATCAGCTTGAAACCGTTTCTTCAGTTTCGAGACGAATGCGCATGTACGCTTAAATTTTGTACAAGATATTCTCAATATAGTTTATAGCATGAAGCAACACATTCTTAAACAAATACATCACGTTGATGTAAGACAAGAAATATTTCTGGATATCTGATATTTTTCAGTATGAACACATTTCCCTGTGTCAAAAAAAAATTTATTTGACTGATTGCGTCTTGTCAGTTAAAAAGAGCTTGAACAAACAAACGGAAATTGCCAGTCACCATCTATGCCATTTGAGCACGAATGTTTCGCCTGTATCCATTTGCCTCGATATATCCACCTGTACAGAGACTATGGCATATATATATATATATATATATATATATATATAT
>MNPL01011638.1:938-11395 GCA_002081605.1 Tropilaelaps mercedesae
TTTGTTTATTTATCATTGTTTTATATTTTTTCTGTCGGAGATTTATTTTCATTCAATTTCTTGCTTACTGAGTACTTGCAAAGTAATTTTACAGAATTCGAAACCAAATGATAGAAATATCGAAGGTCGTCGGTATAGGAACTCATTGTACGGATTTTTACACATTTTTACAACTAGTATAATTTACTATAAGAATATTAAACTATATGTGAATTCAACGCTAGGATGAGATTAAATGCAGCGATGTGTTACCCTCCAACACCTCCCTCGCTTTTCTTGGGTAATGATGCCGTATCATTTTTGAAATGCGTAATGTGTACATTTTGTTCGATCGGGAAAAAATCTGATCACATTTTTAAAGTAATACATTTACCTAACCTATATGAAAGTGAGGACAAAGACTCACAATAAAGGCACGCAACCATTCCAAATGGAAGCGAAATCAATTATTAGACTGTTGCGAAATATTGCCAAGACAGACGCTTACCACCGGCGTCTCGCAGCTGCTGAATCATATTCGGCTTTAGCCGAACACAACCGAGAAAAGCTGCAGACTCTTTCTTCGAACTCATCTTTCGCTGATTCCACACTGATATTGTTATCTGAAATTGGAAAGGACCACGACAACAAGCCCGGATACAAATCAATAACGTCGAGGAAGAACAGAAAATAAGAAACTTCTGTAAATAAAATTATTGTTGTGATGTTTGTTATAAAGGCATCGGCCCATCTATCGGCCGTATCGGCCAAACGACCGTGGGACTAGAAAAATAGTAGCACCCTTGGGACAGTTCAAAGACTTTGGTGAGATTGAAAGTGACATTATGGTGGTAACCATGCAAAGCGTGTAACCAAGAAAAGCAAAACGGGTACCAACAACTGGGTTTTTTGATACTTTATTTTTGGTACCGTTTTATATAGAAACACAACAATAAAGCATTATTGCTTTTTGTGACAATTCATTGTAGGTCTGACCCTCCAACAAATCACATAAAACTATCATTTGCAGTCTTCAGGTATCATCATGAGTCTTCAGCGAGCTTGCTCTAGTCGATAATCCTCGGTTTCTGTCAACGGTCTATGGATGATGCGCTCAAAGGTATCGACGTAGATATAAGTATATTCGCAAATTTATTTACCGCGAATCATTAGGTTAATCATTAGATCTTTTTGGCAAAAGCCGTATTTGGGTAACGAGCTGACTGCGGCTAGATTTGATACATATCAGCCAACACATAGTAGTACACATTAATCAACGTCACATATTACCCAGTTATGGAAGTGGTGTCTTACCGGTTACCGAACTTAGGGGCGGTTGAAACACGGGGTGGTAGTGGGTTTGTAAGTCTCACACTATTCACTAAATGGTTCCAAAAACCTGCATTCCAGCATTACCCGAAACCCCCATAAAAAAAGTATGACCCGGCTATTAATTGTAGGAGGTTATATTTTGTAACCGCAGCCTGGCATCTGACCCTCTCGTACATGTATATGTTATCAGACGGGCTACCTGCTTACCGAAGTTTGGTTTGTGATGTACATGTCGAAGTTCTGTGACCATCTGGGATCGAGGGTGGCTCGACACATTCCCGTGGAAAAGCTTTGTCCCGTTATGTCTGGCCCTCCATCTACAGATACTTTGCAGAACGGGTCCGGCAGACGGAAAAAGTCTTTACGGAGTAGGCCTTTTGCACCCAGCACTGAAACAAATTCGTATGTAAGAAAGTTAATCCAACTATTCACCGAGGGCTTTGTTACGTCTCCCAATGTCCAGCTCTATAGACTGAACGTTGAAACCAATTTGTTCAATTGGTAGAGATTTAACGTATTCGGCAGGCACAAGGCAGTATTCGTTCTATAAAATAGTGGTGAGCATTATAGTTAGCCATCGTGTATCGTTAGGCGATAAGATTTTCAGATAGTGGCGCATCGCTCACGTCATCTCTGAGACCGTCGTAAATGTCTCAATATTTACCATTCTTAATTACAATCCCAAAAAAACAGGTGTGGGATTCAAGTCACAATATATGCGGGTTCGTCTGTAGCCGTTTTAGGAGTTTCTCGGAAAAACTAAAGGAGCAAACGCAACAGTCTGATGTGATCCAATGATAGTTGATGGTGGTGCTCTCTATGGCTTCATGTGTATAAGCGGCAACGTTACTTTTTGTTATATTGTAAAAATAGCGGGAACATTTTTTAACACACACTTGCGACTTAGTCGATTAAATAACTATCTCAATTGTTCTTTTTCTTATGACATGCCGTTTTACGCAGGGGGCCGCCAAGTTGCTCAGGTCTCGGCTTTGTTGTAGCTATCTATACACTGCCTTTTAAAGCAAACAATTTTCAGTGATATAAATAATTAAATGCCAGCACCAGCATATAAATGTCCAGTATAGCACTCGCACGCTCAAAAGGGAAGTGGATTGAAAGAAGATACTGGTGCGTCTTCTAAGCTTTTTTCGCCCAACGCATCAAAATTAAACATTTATAAATGTTTAACCTTATCGGAATAATTACTTCGTTCTCAGCGGTCCGCGTTGCAAAATGGCTCTAAATATTTTTTTAGCACGGTAAAGTCATACCTGAAGGTACCTGAATGCTCGCCGCCTGCGCCAAACCTGATGCGAAGAGGGATCTGCGTTTCACATGATACCATGAAACACAAGCTACGCGGTTTTTCGTACAACCCGTACAGTATGCATCGTCTTGGTTGACAAACTCCAGCAAATTGGCTGAATGGCCGAAGATATCGTTGTTTCCTCTGACAGAAATACCAGCGCTTTCTTTAGTACAAAAAAGGGTCTTTGCCTGTTCGAACCAGTAACTTTCGTTCTCGCGTTCTATGAGCTCCCCCGTAGAACCCTCGCTGCCTTGGCCGTCTATAACTTCGATGACTCAGCGCCAATCTGAGCAGACTCAAGAGTTATAGGAGCACCAATCATTCCTTGTTTCTGGCCAAAACAACGTCGGGCCCCAGGGCAATGGCCCTCCGCTTGTCTGTCGCCATCATTTGGCTGCTGCTGCTGCGGTGCCTGATGTTGTCTTCTCTGCTGACAGCGCCTTACGGGAGCAAGAGTAGCACCCGTTCTAGCATTATACCCTCCTTATCCATGTTTCGGCGTAGCTGGCCGGCCGTTGCCAGCAGCTCAACAGGCCGTCCATCGAAATAGCGGCCAAGACATCGAGAACCAACATTACGCAGGAAGACGATCAAGATTGGCATCGCGCATATACACACAAAGCCCCAACGCCATGACCAACTGGCAACGGCATGTGTTTAATCTGACGTAACTCCGAGAGACGAACTCCTTACGTGAATACTGAACGACGAATCGCGACGAGCAACGAGATATCGTTGATACAAATGCAATGGCAGTGGCAGCAGCCGCAGTGGTAACAGCGGCGTCAACGCCACTAAACCCAACCACATTGGTCAGAAAAGCCACGTCAGTAACGCTCGCCCGGCAGATCGATCTGAGTGACTCATGAACGACCAGCAGTAACTATATGCTGAAAGACTTCACAAGGGCCACAAACGCCACAGAACAGACTTTTAAAGAAGATTTCATCACCTTCCGTTATCGAAACAGAATAAATGCATCACTGAGCGTACACGATACGTGTTGTCCACCAAACGAGGTAACGAACTAGGAACGACTAGAATAGCTGGCGAACCTTGTCTTTTCTAATCATCCTTGACTCTTCAGCTGGCTAAATGGTTTTCGCTATACGCACCAGACGTAAAATTGCAGAACGAATACCATTGTAGATGCCTTGGTGTAGTGGAAATTGGAAATTCAATGAACCAGTCTCACAAACACGCCAGGCTACGTTTGTGAGAAACCTATATAAGCATCAGTTGGCATTTCAGCATTGTACAAGGACTATACCAAACAACATACACCTCTCTATCTCCCTTCCTTCACTCGAGAACTGCTTCCAGTACTTAAACCACTCAAAACTGAAACCCTGCAGTGATCTTTAAGGTATTCCTAGAGAGCAGTGAAGTTTTATATTATCGGTTGAAACTGTCATGCCAAACCGGCTGCTGACGGCGATACTGTCCACTGATAATGTCAAAATCGTGGCTTTTCTTGTCGTGGTCTATAGTGTCGGCTGTTCACTTTACCATATCTTACTGAAACTGGCATCGCAACGAATAAGGACGAGCTTCTACTGTTGGCGCTCGATAAAGAAGTCCAGCTGGCCGTAGTGAAAATAGACATCCCGTCCACGTTTCTGAGTCTTCTTCGATACAACAGAGAATAACAGATGAAGTGACGTCGACGGAGAGTTATGTGCCCCCTCCAACTGTTCACTGTTCGCCGTTTCACGAAAACGCGTTGGACCTGGCAGCTTTGGCGGCGCCCTCCCTTCGCAAAGACGAAAACGACAGATATCCGATTGTAGAGATACCGTCGCTGACGTACAACGCTAATCTAAAAGAATTAGTGTGCCCTTCATTTTACTCTTTCCTAAGCAACACGACTGCTTTCGCAAATTCATGCGCTAACACCACTGCACACTTGTACGTAGTCTCCATAAGTAATTGTTGTGGACGAGGTAGGTTCGACCCCGTCAGAAAGCCACTACCAACAGTTCGTCACCGCTGCCCTCATCATCCGAGTGATATTATTTTCGTAACATCCTTACCATTTTGTTACCATCTTAGCGTGTGTGTATAACCACAAATACTTATATTTTCTTAAAGTGTGAAATCAAAAAAGACTTCCTTAATGAGAAACATATTAACTTATAATACGCAACAAACGAGACTCAGACAAACCGAGTGAAAAGAAGTAGTACTTACGCCGACGACTATTGCTGATTATTCCACCCTCCCCTTCAAAATATTACCGAAAATACCGTTCTCAAACATACCTAGATCTAGTTCTTTTTTCTGTTTAGTTATTAGCTTTTCGCTCATATTTCCTTCCGCGTTTTCATCTTTCGCCCATGCCTACAAATATACCATTCCGGTACACGCAACTCGGGCCAGCATCACCCATTCCATTCGCAGGAAAAACACAGGTAGATGGTTTTGACTTGCCTTTTCAAGTACGCGAGCCTTTCGACTGTTTCACTTGGACTTCTACTTTGGTCTTGGTAACAACAACAATAATGGTAATTCATGCTGTCAATGTTCACATAATTTAGTTACCTTACAACTTCTTATAGCCTCTGCAGGTGAGGGAACGAACGGACTGGAGCTTTTACGTAATTGGGCATACAAAAGAAATACACTTGGAACAAATGTTTTTAAAGCTGACCATCAGCCAACATTTACCATTTAAAAAATAAAGACTCCGTCTACCCGCCTTTTTAATGTTCGCAGTAAAATAAAAAAATTTTGACTCAACAAACGTCAATCAAGTGGACTAATTCTTCGAAGTTTTGAAATTCTTCAGACTCACACAGATAAAACACCGTAAAGGATTGTTAAGGAGAACAAAATGGAAAGAAAACAAATCATTTGGCACTAGCGTTTTCATTGTGGTTCAAACGCTTTTATAAATGTTTGCTCAAATTGCGCCGCTGTTTAGTATACTACCGTATTTAAATTACGATACCATATCGGCGCTATCAAAATAACCACTACCATCGCAACCGTCATTCAGACGATCAGTCTGGTTTTCAATTTCCAGAGAGAAAGAGAAACATTAGAAGCTGATGATGGCGAATGTGCGATCAATGGATGGTACGAACGGCTAAAATCAAACATCCCAGTCTACAAATATAGTTTACCTTCATTGAGGAAAATTGACGATAACCAACGACCAGTAAGCTCAACGTCTCATTGACTGTCTTGGTTCTACTCGGTTCCGGTCTACACACGTAATCGGCCGACAACTAAATGAGACATCATTTTTAATTATTGCTAAGCACAATTTGGCACTTTCATCAACTCTGGAAATCCTTCAGCTGGAGGATAATGCCATAGCAAATAATTCCATCGTTATATATTCCTTTCAAAAGCTAAACAAGCCTCTGAATTGCAGCTAGATTTCGTGCCTGAGACATTCCATGGCGGATTTGAAGCCTACATTGATTCTCATATAGACTTCACCGAACCATGGCACTTCTGAAAATGACTTCAGGCCACTGACTGTTTGCCAGAGCCACCCACTGAGATGAACTTATCATAACAAATTCCAGTAGTCTATCCAAAGGAATAAGCTCATTTCTGGTCTGGCAGGCATTTAACGAGATTTATGAATTCATGGGGTAGTGTTTATGAGTCCAGATGTATCTCAAGGCACTAACGTATATAATGAAGCGACTATGCGATGGTCTTGTAATCTAAATAGTGTAGTTTTTCCCGAAAGCATGCCTCGCTCCCTGAACACAATTACTATTATGTTCCTTTCCAACATAAAAATCTGTTTTATGTGCTCAGGCTTAGGAATCGATGAGACTGTCAGACCGTATAAGACTAACGTTTCCGGTAATCTTAAATATTACACAAATATTTTGAACAGATTAAGATATACTCTCATACCTTATATTCTGTATAAGAATTTACTGTGTCTTGCGTGAAGGTATTGTTATGTAACTCAGAGCGATAGGTCAGACACGATGCTTCGCCGATCTCAGATAAGCGTTTCTGTCAACAGCCACATAGACCTTCGCGAAGCTTGAACTTAAACTTTCTTTATTCTTCTCTTTTTCAGCTACGATATATTCGGTACATAAATTGACGCGAGCATTTTGCCAAATTTACGCGCTGTGCCATTGTATAAGTTCGGACTGCCTCAACGGCTACAAACCGTGTGTATATCCACCCACAGTGTAAGATGCTGGTCAGGCTGCTGTTTCAACACAGAGCACTCAGTACGAGTAACATGGTGAAGCAGGCAGGACAATGAACGTGACGCATCATGGATGCAAACTACCTTAATTCAAAGGCAAGAAGTGAATCAGTAGCAACAGCAGGTTTCAGAAACAGACCATGTACCATTCGCGTCAACGCAAATAGCAGACATGAACCAAACGTTTTGTGCACATTTTTTTACAACACCCGCTTAATTATTTTCTATTTAAATTTCTATCTAAAACTTGCTGACTTTATATATATATAGAGAGATATATATACATATATAAATATATATATATATAAAGTCAGCAATTTTTGGTTGTTTAGCTGAAGTGAACTAAACCTGTGAAAAACTCATAAATTGATTTTGTATCTAATCCGCACACAGCTAATATGTGACAACTGAGTGCAATAAAACGTGACACTATTCGTTTGTTTCAATACATGAACCTTGTGACTCTAAAATAATGCAAGGGAATCAACGCTTTGATGTTTTTATGTTTTTTGGTAAAAAAAAGCATTGACGTATTTGTGACCCATGCAATTTCATGAAGCGATATACTCAGAAAAACATTACATTCAATCCAATTTAGCTGCTAATAGCAATACGAAATGAATAATGGCACTACGTATGGTAAATACTGCTCTCCAAAATGAAAAAGCCATGGATAGGGAAGCTAGCATGTTATAAGAATAAACGGTCGTCATTCGTTTCCACTAGTACTTCGCCCGTACAAGTACCGTAGTTGAGATATTTTTTCGAACGGCCGCCATTGGTGTTAGCCTTTAGTTTGTACCGAAATAGGGTAGACATGTCTTAGCTGTCGTCAAGGGGTCCCGTCGACCCCTTTAAAAAGCGAAGTATCCAGACGTTGGAACAAACATCTCGCCAAGATTAGACGATACAGCTTTTGAGGTTTTTTTTTCTATAATAATTGTCCGTGCTAATTATTTAATTATCTAGTTGTTTAGACAAACAAATAACAATGATCATCAAGACCGTTCTCGTTGCTATACAAACTTCAACAGAAGATGGAAATTCGTCATGTATCGATGAATGGCCTTGCGGATTACAGCATATGCTCACAGATAGATGTCTCCAAGGAATTTCGCAAATACTTTACCTAAAGTGTTATCCAGACGATACCAAGTTATATAATCAATGTGACTCTTGTTTACTCAAGCTAAAACTAAAAAGCAATACTACCTTCCCAAAACGATTTAGCTGTTTCGCTCATGCAGAACAAGCTAGGTTTGAAATCACCCGCGACCGTTTTGATTTATCAAAATTAAACGTAATCAAATATGAATTGTATATGTGTTACTAATCAGCAGAAACGATGGAAGTTAATTCTAGCGTGGAGCGTAAGGCCATATTTTGGAACAAAAAACCAGATATGTACGTATACAAAAAACTAGATATGTACCAGATAAGTACGCAAATAGGGAACACAGAGCGAAGGGGCGGAGGTGGTGCAGGTGATGTATGAATGAATTATTTCAGTATAAACAGTTCCTTTTAATGACGAATGTGAAACGAGTTCAAACGGATACAACAACAGTGGGAATAATGTTAACCATAATAATAGTCTGTTGCGCTTAAATTTATATGATAAACAAAACTTTACTAAAATAAATGGTGAGTGGAAAACAACGGTAACAATTATTGAAAAAAACTGAGGAATAAAATGCTGCCGACGGTTACGTTTTCTCACTAAATTAGCAGAACTCAGATTAACGCTAACATTATCCGTTTCAGTTGTGACAAGGGCAAAATGCGGCAAGGGGAAGCTCGTCAGCAATCTAACTAACTTTTGTAATGCAGCTTTTGACTAGAAAATTAGAACATTTCCATTACAACCCTAAATTAATTCGTCATTCGAATTCCAAAATATAGTTTTGGGACACCTATGACTCGGGTATTTCTCTTGGTTACGATGAACCCAAGGATTTACGTACACCTTCTCGCCGAATTAACTCACTTCAAAACACGAGCCATTTATGATACATTCACGTTGACATGTTTTTTGTAGGCAAATATAAGCGTCGCCCTCATCGACGCCCTTATTGCTGTAGTAATTATTAATATAAAAAAAGCAGTCGGTACCGATTATAAATAATAAAGTAACCAAAAATCGATGCTCTCGCGCAAGTATGCCTCTATTACTTCATAATAGCTGCGTCCTCCTAATTGGGCAACTGTTCGACGTTGTTTTGTTACATCACTAGCTAGCTTATTAACACGAATAGAATAGCCGTCGGCAGTGACGCCTACGACTCAAGTCAAACCTAATATCATTCTTCTACGACAGGTTGCCCTTGAGCCTTAACAACAATCCGACAACAGTCTAGTATCAGCGGACCAATTCATATCGCGCTGGCAGAGGAATGAGCACGACTGTGAAACTTAATATAATTAATAAGTTATAAACAGACCAAAGGCACAAGTTAGCTCAAAGCATAGAGTACAAACACGCTTTACCGAAAGATCATTATCGATAGAGACCTCCCGAATGCAACAAGAATAATCACGAAACTTCTGTATTCGGCAGCTGCAATGGTAGATTCGTTAGAGTATCAGGCATTCAGGTCAGTACAAACAGCACTCTTGTCTTTCCTTTTACGCAGACTGTTGTGGTTTTTCCGGACGTCTCTCCGATATGTTGATACACAAAAATGCACCCTTAAAAAAATGTACATCCCATTCCGAATACGTGATACAGCGACGGCCTTAAAAAGTATGTTCTCCAGCTAAGTTTTGCAATGTATTGTTGCTCTCCACGACATTATCTCATTGAGCTGTTACTACGAATGAATGCCAAACGATAGAGTACATTATCTAGTGTATACGACTTTGTAATAACAACTATTTACCCCGCCGGAGTGGCGTACAATGATCGTTGACCTTAACGACCTTAGCGTCGGCGATCGAAGAGTTTATCCCAAAATTCAAACCTTACATTTGCGCAACGATTGCAAGTGCATCTTTTACATATGTAAATATATATATTCTTTCAGATGAGTATTTTCAGGAGACGCATATCAAGACTTCGAAGTATACAACGAATTCGTAGCACAACAGAATTATATGAGCATAAAGATTTGAACAGGCGTTTTCGTTCGATAGTGTGACCTTTTTTCGTCCTTTGAACAGTCAAGCCAGCAGTTCCACTATCTGAAGGAATCCAAAGTGTTCATAACTGCTTGTATCCTTATGCGTATATTAACTCACCGTTTAATCGAATTCTCAAGGCTGTTTGATGATGCTGTATTTGTTGAATCTGAGACGGGTGACATGTCGTCGTGCGTGTTTCTTCTGCGGTAGCCGCTAAAAGGCCACTTCCGTGATGCTTCTGCTGTTGCTGCTGTAGTTGCACCTGTTGATGCTGCTCCTGATTTACAGCAGACCTGTGAACGGAGGGAGGACCATTTGGCGGACCCTCTGGTAGGATTGAACCTCCACCGCCGCCGCTACCAGAACCGGATCCGAACGCCAGAATTCCACTGCCTTCAGTAGTACTCGCGTCCATATGCGGCGATCCGCCGCCTACTCCTTCACCGCAACTCGTTGGCGCACCAGCTCCAAGCGAATCTCTTGCCGAGCCGATGGCGCCGCTGGGTGTCACGATGCTCATGGATG
>MNPL01011641.1:6823-17918 GCA_002081605.1 Tropilaelaps mercedesae
CAGTATCATCTGACGCAATCGTCATGTGGCTTTGTAGCGTTTCTTTATTCACCGAACTCAACAGAACTTCGTGATTTCCTTCTATTTGAAAAGTGTGTGTGTTCTTTAAATAAAAAATAAAGCTGTATGTCACTTTTTTTCTCCATTTGAACACGTTTCTAGCAGTCAATAGCAAAACAACTCCTGTCTACCACTCTGGTGGCGGTGGTGGTGGTGGTGGGGAAATGTAGAAGCTATAGAAAATGTTAAACGCATCTCTACATAGAGCGACCATTATCACTACAACTCTGTCTAGAGGCGTGCGCCCGGGTCCGACCAGTGGAGAAAGCCCCTAAGCAAATTGTGACGTTGGTTTGATGGCACCGCTCAGTTGTTATAGCCCAGGGCCGAACAATGACACCGAGTTTCCCCCCGCAATAGAGGACGGGCTCAAATCTTTGCTTCCCCCTTGTGGGGTCTAAAGTTCGGCCTACAACGAATCAACCGGAGTGGGTATGTATGTATGCGGCACTAATATTGCCATTATGATTTTTTTTCTTGGCTACCGACGATGGCACGACGGACAGCTGTCAGCGCCGTGCTTTCGGTTGATGCGTCTTGTTTGCTGCGATGACGTATTTCTGCAAGCTCTGAGTCAATCGATCAAAACAGAAAAGGAATACGCTGATTGTTTCATCTTTGTTGGTCCATTCGGTCGGCTATCGACTTCGACATTTCATCACGTCGTGAGCCGACGCTGAATGTGGTGCGATGGAAGCCCGGCCGGGGAACAGAGAAGTCGCATCAAATCGATGAAGGCAACGAATCCGCTTACTCGGCCTGCAGGATCAGGCGGGACGGCGACGCTGGTAAATGCACAGTCGTCATAGGACGCTGCATATTCCTGTGTTTTTTCAATATTTGATAATTTTTATCGTTCCATTCTTTTCCATTCGGCAGTTGGTCGCCAGATGGTGGCGACTGTGCCCGATCGTGTCAGAGGACGGGGCCCATGGCTCAGCCGCAATTTCTGAACTACAATCGTAAGTATCTGGGTGGCAACAACACGAAAAAGAGCTACCCGAAGGGAACTCCGCTGGACCAAGGTTTGATCCCTAAGAAACGAGTGGTGAAAAGCAGATCTACGGTGAAAAGACAACGAAAAGATGGCATAGCCATTATACGATATATAACGATAACTACCGACAAAAGCATTTGTATGTATATACGTTACACTACCTTTCGGTCGGTGTGCATGTGTGTGTCTGTGTGTGTGTGCGCATGCCAATAGCCAAAAATATCCAACATAGTCCGATGAAAGATCCTTGGGGGCAACGACCCGGGAAAAACAGTAATAAGTGAACACACACACATATGTACACAGAGAGAGAGAGAGAGAGAGACTCACAAGCTGACACATAGCGAGGGAGAAGCAGTGAGAGAGAGAAACGTACACAGAATTATAACACAAGACGGCGGCACTAAAAGCACACATTAGAGTCGTAATAACCGTGGTAACTGTAATGATGTCTCTGGCGGCATTTTCATTGGCAACGCCACCGGAAACTGTGCCCAGCCTGAGTGCACGTCGAGAGAACACATTGTCATGGAGGGATGCAGAAAATGGTCCGTTCGAGACATGGCATCTGCAGTAGGAAACGGAGCCGTAGCATCTGCAGAGCGGTAACAGCCATTGAGGGCGATAAAGTCAATACACGTTGAACTCAACGCTACTGCCACTTCCATGAATGTTAGCAAATGCTTTTTTTGATTCAGTAGGCTTGTAGTAGAATAGGCGACCTTTGGCAGAGCCGATGCGGGGTCTGTGAGCTTCGGATGAGTGACAGATTACTTGTTTTTGACTATTCCTAATGTTAGTTGGCCACTGCCGCTCCGCCGTTATTTTTGTATGCCCACTATGGTACTAAGTTTCCCCGTTTTAGTCTTTAAAGAACAAACTTCATTGAGGTTATAAGTGTTTGCGCTTGTCATATATATATATATATATATACACACATATATACATATATATATATATGTATATGTGTATATATATATATACACAGACAGACATGCAAAGACCAATTATCTATTTGCAAGAAGATATGGAATGCGAGGAATATGCATTATAAGAAGGAATATTCTGTATCATTCATGTATATCCTGTATGGTCAAACGGTAGTGGATGATAATAACAGTCAAAGCACTCACTATCTGTGGTTTTCTACTCTTTATCGCTGTGTCGCTGTGCTAGCCTGCATACCTAAGAATTGATTGCTGACTGCCGTCAGACATTTACCATGAACGCTATGCAGCAGAGTTATCCGTCATCCTGACAGTATTAGCCAAATATTTCTTTCGCGCTCACTTCTCATTGATCTGCTGAAGCTGATCTATGGAGCTGGAATCGCCTATGCACGGTATCAGTTTGGCCGCCGTTGAGCGCATGTAAAGTCGACACGAATACACATGCGAACGTTCTAGTCCAGAGACTTTGGGTTGCAACAGTCGTGAGCAGGCCAAGAAATGTGACAGACGTGGCGCTGTCGCTGAACCCCAGCCGCTGAACGACAAGATTCTCTTAGGATTTGAGCCCATACAGCCGATTTTAGTGTAAAATGAAGTGATAGCTCTGCATGTATGTTTGCTCACACAAGCTGACGTAGAGTAGTCCGTCACCGGTGGCGAAATTAGTACATAGCACCATAGGGAAGATTGTAGACTACAAGAGTTTTGTTTTCTTATGATAGAGAAAGATAATAATCATAATGAATGACTAGATCTTCTTGCTTTACGGGGAAATATAATTTTAATATAGGAGTCAAGAGAACTTTCACAGGGCAGCCCAAGGGGCCGGTTAAAACATTATTAGCTATCGGGGTGCTTAGAAAGGAATGCAGTTGACAGTTTATTGAAAAAAATGTTTATTATTCAGAGAATGAAAAAGTGCTTGTAAAGGCGTTTTAAATGAATAAGTTTCATTTACTAATACTTGCGTAGAGCATCGTTATAAGTATGATTATTTTTATTATTAAAATCCAAACATCAATTTAAGTCCTTCAGTTAGAACCCCTTTAACCGAGGTAGTCAAATCTGTGCTCGTCCAATCCAGTAATTGGTGAAATTTAGATGTGTTCTCCCTATCACTCGTATATTTGCATTACATTCTGCTTCATTGGTTTCAAACTAGTCTGCACAACTATATCGATGGGCCCAGATTACCATCAATTCGGCATTTTAACGAGCAACGCGGTGTGACGCCAGCTTAGGGCGAAACGAAGCTAGCGAAATCGACGAAATCATAGGAAAGTGCCTTGCTTTTCGGCGATATAACGTTGTCTATATCTAAAAAAAATTGGCTAATACCTTAGGTACGAGTCGCACTTGCTTCCGCCGGTTAACAGCAAAGTCAATTCAAGCAACCGCGCTCAAACTGCGTTTCTTGGCATTCGTTCCACGGCATTATCTATTCAGAGCTATTACCGCATGTCGCCTAAGATAGTTCTTGTTGTATTGACAGAAAAAGCTTATGGCATGCCAAACAAACGCCTATATAATCGAGATAATGTTTGCTCCCCTGTTTTACTTTGTTTTATAGTCTTCTAAGTGCGGACAAAAAAAGGAAAAATTGGCGGGGTCACTGTCTGCGTCATGCGACACGCCACTTTAACGGCCTTTCGATCTCGACGTAGTCAAATGAGAATTTCAGAGAACTTCAGCGAAACTCCGTCTCGGAAGATAAATCTCTTTTTGTACGCCAGCTGTCACACGGACACAACCTGAAACGAATTTACGCCCTACGTTCACGCGGACGTATCTAGCGGCAGATATATGACAACTCCATTGCGCGATAGAAAAGCCAATGTAAAAACACACGAAACATGCGCCTCTCAACTTTTTGATTGTTTCCTAAACGACACCCGTTCGTCGATCGTTCCCGGAGAACTACAAGGCACTGCACGCAAGCCGGGATCGAAATGTCCCTCCAATCCATAAAAGCGCGCCTAACATCGTCGGATTCGTTTACAAGATTAAACGCACGGGATTCACATAGTCGTAGATTTCGCCGACGCAAAGTGTTTGCAGATGCGAGCACGTCGGTTCGATGGCGCTCAGTCGTTCGTCACCGGTTTGTTTTCTTGTTAAGCCGGCACACGAGGAACAACTAAAACCACCCCGATCAGCTGGCTGGGACCTGGAACAACCTTGACTTCACTCGTGCACCGGACTGTCGAATATGCAGGAGGGGCCTCCCACGGAAATCGCCACTTCTGCCGGCGTCATTCGGCTCTGCTTGCCGGTCACTTCGTACGACTACTACCGGCAAGGACATTTGGCCTGTGTGGCCAAAATGCCAGCCTCCCCCAGTCAACGCTAAGCCGGCACCCAAATACAGCTCATTGCACGTATGTACAGTAATATGCCTTTAGCCTATATATTGGCAGAGTCAGATACAAGAAAGCCAACAGGTCCGTTTGTCTGTTTTTCAATTGTGTAGTTGAGCTGGTACGACGGTTCCTCTCCATAAACCGTTTTGGTCACACGTGCTCGAATTCTACATTTAGATCGCTAAAGGGTCGCCGTCGAAAAGACGCAACTAACGCATTATCAATGGCCGCGTGGTGTTATTTTATGTAAACGACTTGATTAGACGGGGAGCTCTCGACTCACAGTACGATATACAAATCATGCGTCTTTTCATGTTTTTTTTATGTTTTTCTTGTAAGTTCATGTTATATTTTTTAAGAAATTGGACAAAGGGAAATATAGAGATAGGCACCGATCGTCTGTGCGTTTTCTCCGTGGCCACTGGAAGTCTGTCGGACCAGACTTGTGCGTAATGAAGAGGCAATTTTCGCTGAGCCGTTGCGTATGTGCAGCAATATATAAGCGCACTATTCCTGTACTGATGTAGAAGAGTGCAGGACCATGCGTTCTCTGCCTCAGGAGTAGATGGAGGCCTGAAGCCCGGACCAAATAGCCTCAGGTTAAATATGGACTGCATTTAAACTGAGGCTACTTGGCTCTTTGAAGGCTTGATCTATATTTTTTTTAAGGCTGACCATCAGCCAACATTTAACGTCCACGGTAGCAATTTTTGCATTATTTCGTAAGACGGACCCCATATAAATGTGCACCGGCGGGGATCGAAAACGTGCACCTACGTGTCTCCTCCAGTCGCAAGGCGCATACGAATGCACCCCAGCCATCGAGCTCGACTGAAGGCTTGATCTAACGAAGGTTCACCTGTCTTAGTCTTCGCCTCGACAGGCCTTATTCACCGGGTAGCGTTCCCGGAGTTGTGAATGTAGTTGCATTTCGTTGGTCGAAATCGATATATGGTAGCAGTTGATATGTGCGGATGCAATAAACGCTGGCGTACACAAAGAACTGGAGATGTTCAGATGCTGCCATTGATATAGGGGGGTTTTTTACACCAGAAAATACGTGAATAATGCGTAACGATTGCTTTTCTGCTTGGAAGGGAATAGAGCGACTTGGAGATGGCTATTCGCGGCCACATTTGTCCACCAGCTGGATCTGGCTGTCCACCAAGGTCTATTGCGACATCGATAAGATCCTATGCTTACTACAACTGTACCATTATATCTCAATTAGTTTACTGAATATACCAGTGCCGCGGTCAGGTATGCCGCAGGCCATCCTTCCCTACCACGAAACTTCGGTGACACGTGCCAGTCACTCTTATAGAGTTATCCACACAGTCTTAAAGCAGACTCATTTATGCCGTAATTTAGTTGGAGCCAAATTTATATATATGACTGCTGGTCATGGTCAAAGACAATATTCATTTTATACGACGCAGCGCTTTTTGTCATGTTCAAACATCACAGCCATCGCATTCCGCCCGTCGATATAAATAAAGCGTAGCCCCCGTTAGTGGACTCGTTCTCCGCAAAATCGTCACTATTAACTTCCTCTAACAGCTTAGTTAGCCCATTTCGTTTAGCATCGGTTACGCGGCCAAAAGAGACGCTTGGCACTCAATCAACCAGGAAATATCGTGGTGGCATGGTAATAACATAAAAAGGAGAATTGAAAGATTTGATTTTTGTGTTTATAGCATAAAAGCTCGATGAGCTGCGCCTTGGCCAAACGTTACCGGCCCCTTGGTCGTTCAATGTTTTATTGATTTTTCCCCTATTTTCCATCATGTCAGGCGGATCGTACTGACGCGCTAAGTTAGTTAACCGACATAGATTGTTCTACCAATTAATGGCAAATAGACTTTCCGAGGGGTTTCGTCAGGTTCTCGATAACCCACAAATCTGAGCCGACGGCCATCTAACTACGTTTATTCCCAGACGGAACGACGCAAAAAAATCATTTGAATTTCATCGCGTTTCTGCATGTCGATTTATATCTAACTACGTTCCATTTAACAGACTCGATTTCTATGCCGCCTACACGAACAGAAGCTGACTACGATTATAGCATTCGGTAGCATCACCTAGACGGTTTCCTTTGTCGGCAGGTACACGAACATCGTCGTGAGCTCCTCGTTTGCTCCAACTGCTCCATCACTCGTCCATCTCATCTCAGACGTTGCGTTGCCCCCTCGACCACGATGCTGTTTACTGTTAGAACGAAAATGGGAATTTTGAAAAATAGTCGCCGTTAGCCGCTCAGTAAGCAACTTATTCATGTCCAGTATTGCGTTAGAAAGACAAAGCAAATGAAGAAGAACGATAGAGGCTCCATCGTGTTCCCTTAGAAAGCGTTGATGTTCGGCGTGGCGCAAGCTTGCACGATCTCACCGCTGCCTGCGACTCGGTCACGAAGGAGGATGTAATCAATGAGCATTAGACACTATAGGTAATACCAGCAAAACATCATATAGATAAACCAGTGCGGTTAAACAGCGGCCGTGGCAGCCCCAGCAGAAGCTATTCGAAACAGGTTTCGCATTTTCAGCGCCGGCGTTTATTGATGAGCCAGTACTGTTCTTCAGGCTTTGTTCAATTTTTTACCTACGCAGCCATAGAAAAAAGCAGTTCTCCTATACATATATATATATATATATATATATATATCAGAAGCTAACATCGCTTGGGGTGTCACATAGATACGACTACTCCATAGAGCAGACTGAACAAAATTAAATATTTTTAATGCATATTTTTATTCAGAAGAAAGGCTAATTACTGCAACAAAGGAATCAGAGGCCCGGAACAATGGTCAACCTTTTGTCTTCTATTCAAGTGACTCTATACAATCATAGTTAACTGTAACTGGGGTGTCTTCCAGTTTGACCCTTGCCTTGAATACGAGCACACAGTGATTTATACAGATATGTTTGTTCTAAGATGGGAATTCCATGTCACAAAAATGAAGGAATGCGTGTTGCTGCAGGAAGATTTTACGGTCATAAAGCTGCGGCTTAGAAAAAACTGGATGCGTTTCCAGAAGAGTTTGCCAGGAGGATCTGTATAGATTGAAGAAAAATCAAACACGTGTCTAGTACAACCGAATGGAGACAATGCCATTGTTATTCCGCCTGCGGGGTGGGCGACCGTACGGATTACGTAACCATTTGACTTTTAAAATCCATCCACACTTTTAGTTTAAAAGTGTGAAACCAACATTCGAAGGACCGAACTCAAAGAAGACTTCGTCGCCGTTTGTGGAGCGGGAGTTTGAGATATGAAATCCGTTTCTGTCAAGAAACCCATAGAGAACGTGTGGTTCAACACCCCCCAGGGAGGTAATAAAAGGGCCTTTGTTTATTATCATTCTGCCTGAAAGCATAACAAGTTAAAAGCATAAATTCTAGGGCGTTGGACGCAGACCTCGATACCAAACAAAACTATATAGTATGTTTGGTTTCTGTTCCTCTCTTATATTGTAATATTTATATAGTAAGTTTATATTGTAATATATTATATAGTAAGTCTAATATATAAAGTCTAATATGTAAAGTTAGAGGTTGTATGATCGATTTGCATTGGTTCGGTCATTTACTCAAACAAACATTTTCCCTCTCTCTCTCTCCCTGTATATATATATATGTATATATATACATATATATATGTATATATATATATATATATATATGTATATATATATATATATATGCACGTAATCGCACCTGCCGTAAAGCGTGTTTTGTCGCGCATCTGTGCGTTTCGTAACGATTATTACAGAAACCACAAAGTTCTCACAGAAACAATCATAATTGGCTGTCACTACGTGCATCTCTTTACAATCTCTGCTATCGCTGAATCCACAGTACATGTAAATCCTGCAAAGCAGCATAAGTACCAATATCACCACTGTCGCCTAGAACAGCGGCAGGTGTCAATGTCGTCATTCTCCTACAGTTCACGTGACTGTACCGACGTACCACCATAATTCATTGCAGAAGTCGCTGACCGGACGATGCTAACTGTTCATTCTCATCAAATACTGCCCCTTGACCTTCATCGAACAGCTAAGCAACACGGTAACCCATCGTCTTCTTTCATAACTCGTCAAGTTCTTCCGCACAACCTTCCGCCGCGTATGAACCGTGTCTGCGTTAATATACCGTTATGGGACAGGCGTTCACCAGCGCCTAATCGACGCGGTATGCCAAGAGCGTCCGTTACCAGCAGGAATTCCTGTGATTCCATTGTGGTGTGCCAAGTGATGATACTTTCCCCATGCTTCTTGCAGCGACAATACCACCGCTGCTACAAACACTAGGACGGCAATGACAACTGAGGGCCTTCGTCCTACTCAGATACCAGTTCTAGTGCCGATGCGACAGGCCCCGGCGTCGCGCATTAGAAAAAGTGGAGCTGGTATGCAAACGCCACTCAAATACCGTCGTACCGATAGCCGGCGTACTGAACTCGTTTCACACGGCGGACGCATTTTCAAAAAAGCGCCATGATGATAGGAACAAACATCGAGCAGAAATATATGCAAACGCTACGGACAGAAAGAACCAAGGATAAAACTGTCTGTGTCAAACAAGGCAAAAGGTCAAAAGAGTAACACGAAATATGTGAACGCTTATGTTTTTAATCTACTCATCTGCTTCTGAAGCGGATACGGCTGAAATGACAGAAAAGTGCGTAAGCGCAAGTGAGACAGAGAGAGAGGAGACGCGATAAGTGGCTGGATGCGTGTTTTAGCCTGTAAATATATTCGCCGGTCAGACAATTAAAGCCTGCAAAAAAGTATTTTATATTGCAAATGTATGCATTTATACGTCTGGGCGTTAGCCGATGATGATTTTTACGGTCAAACCTGATTGAAGGTTATTGCTACCGGACAGCTTCGTTCGGAAATGTCACCTTTCGTTTTACATCGGTACGGGCCAGATAAACCCAGAGTATTTTCTAAGTACAGTACCGTAAATTCATTATCCGGTGGCGTGAGAGTTGACCGGTTTGTTTATTGAATTTCGACGTTATTTCAATGCTGCTAATATTTGACGGAGGATCGACGATTTTGTACTACTTGTGGACAGCTTGTTAATGTTGTTTGTTCAATGCAAGCTATTTTTCTTTCTCCTTCAAATATTAATAATAATAATAACCTATTTCGAAAAATGTCAAGAACATTTTACACTCGAGCAGTGCGGGCCAAACTGCCACTGAAACGCAAATATATTCTAGAAAAAAAAAAGATATCAGCGATATCAAAACAGCCCCGAATAATTTAGCAGCGACAAAACTATTTCCCGCTTCTGCAAGCTATAGTGCGTTTATAGTCTCTTTCTTCTCTTCGATGAGGCTGTCTGATTGATTTACTGCTTGTTCGACATTATTAACTCGTCACTTGCGTGCGCGAACAGTACGCGTCAAGCGTCTCCGTAAAGTTAGTCCGAGATGGTCACAGACCGCAACTGTCTTGACTGATCTGTCAGCACTGATTTCAATCTACAGACCGAACTACCCCAACGGCTACCTACTTGATTTTGGAAATTCGTTACGAGGAAGGCAGTGAGTGGAATGGTGGAATCGCGTTATATTGTGTGTGTGTGTGTGTGTGTGTGTGTGTGTGTGAAAAAAAGCAGTAAACATCTGCATAAATGTCTACTCAATACAGCACACTACCGAAGTTGCTGAAAACCTTTTTTTCCACGACGTATGTATCGTACAACGTCAACCGTATTTTGTCCCTTTTCCCGGCTAGAGAGTTGTTTGTATCTTGGAAATAAATAGATCCAGCAATTCGCGTATTATTTATGCACATATCGTATATGTGCGCACACCGAATGTGTACCGGATCGGCACATCTACGCGTATTTGTACATAGCCATGTCAATAGTATTGCACCGTAGTATTGCCCCATCCGACTACGAAGTAACCCGCCATTATTATTTGTCTGTTTTCTAATAAAATGGTAACTATACGGCTACTCGAACGAGTACGTCGGTGTTTAGCAGTCCTTTGTGAAAGTACAGCCTCTGATAACACGAAACAAAGCCATGCGCAGCCGCGTCGATTCAACGCACATTTGCTGCTGCTGCTGCTATCTCTTCCCCGTATTTCGCTGTGCATTCGTCGTCGACATGCGCCTGCTATCTAAAGGTGGTGCGACGCTTTTGTGTCGCTTAGCCCACTCATGTGCGTTTGTGGGGGAGGATGATATTCGATAATGTGTGGCGGCGCTGGTACCTGTGTCACATGGAGGCATAACATTGGCGGCACACGGCTGTTGGGCTTTCGCTGTAGCGACTTTCCTCGTAGCGATCTGTCGTTTTCAGTGATTGCCTACGTCGACGCCTGGTTGGCGTCGTCATTCTGACAACTTTATCGTAGGGAAAGCTCCCCTTGCCGCTGTGGAACTAACTCCTACGCCTTCGGTCGATGCTGCCCTTTATGTGGTGCTATATATACATACAGATATATATAATCTGTGTACGCCGTACTTAGCAGTGATTATGCTGCAGTCAATGGGTAACAGCGCAGCGCTAGCGCGACGCGACGCACCGACAGCGGTTGCACAGTTGCGCGTTTGCTGTAATGAATCTTCTGCAATGGCACAACCAGCCGTAGTCCACCGGCATGGCAGAGAGTAAATAACACTTGTGCGAGCCATAAGCGGCATTACTATCTCTCTCTCTATATATATATATATATATATATATATATATATATAT